>VUQR01011774.1:0-17166 GCA_015108515.1 Hemichromis elongatus
ACTTTTATTACTGTAAAAGTCATCGCATGCCACGTTAACATAGTATTTCTTTCTTTATCTACAAATAACAGTGACATAATGATGATAGAATGATAAAAAATGCCAATAAATTATTAACAAAAAATGTTTTTAGCAGAAGTGAAATTTAAACAAAAAAACTAAATTATTCCTTTAAAAGGCTGTCTCAAGTGTCCATTCAAAGTTTTTATCAGTGCATTTAAATAAAGTTCCAATAATACACCAGTGTTTAGTTTGGGGCTGTATACATCGTATCAATACACAGCTAATGTCATTATAAATACTAATTAGTGCACTTATTGTAACTATATTGAAGTACTACTAAGAGAGACATACGCTTATAATTAATACATTTGCATTTTTAATCAGCACACTTAAAGTCCAAAAGTGAAGTTTTGAGTTTGTGAATGTAGAGAGTTAGTAAGGGTTTCATACTGAGCTTCAGACTACAGTATGAAACCCTTCCTGACATCTTATGACGATGATACCTACAGCAACACCCAAAAGGACGGGCCTCATTCTTATCTCCCTCTATAAATACAGTGAGATGCCCTTGAACATTATTTCTTCAGATCATTTGATTTTTCTCAACATCTTTACAGAGGTGAGTACATCATTTGGAGGTAATGTATTGCACATCAGTTAAACAGATAACTGACTACTAGTTTTAAAACATTCAGTCATGTCCAGTGAGGCTTATATCACTGGGAATGATGGTTACTTCTTTATTCAGCCAGTAAACTGAATTCAATATTAGGAACCGTTTACCTTCAAAAATATACAGAACAAAGTTACAGAATCTTGGTTAGCTGTAAGTGGATAATACAAAAACTGTCTCACTCTTCTTACAGTAAACTTCCTTTATTTTTTACAGCATTTTTTATGTATAGTTTAAATGTGCTGTGCTGATATCCTCAGGATGAAATATGTCTTAAATTGAGCTTAATGTAAATCATTGTTGGATTTAGTTAGAAGTAGAGGTCTTAATAAGATACTTTAGGCATTATAAAATTTAAGTTCACTCTATGCATTTAAACACAGGCACATTCAAATGTGTCTAACCTAAGTGTCCTTGGACATTTGCAGGGCATCTGTCACAGAAACAAAAATGAGCAAACTGGAAAATGCAATGGAAGAAATTCTTAACATATTTAAACAGGAGAGCAAAGGGGAGAAAACAATAAAGAGCAGAGATGTGAAGAGAATCCTGGAAAGAGAGCTGGAAAATTGGATAAAGGTACAACTCATTTTATTTGTAAATCCGACATAAGTCAAACCACGAATCCAAATCTAATCACAATGTGAAAAATATACTTATCACTCTCGACTTCCTCGTTCCATAATTGTTTTTCAGAACTGCAAGGATACGAAAAAACATGAAAAAACACGCATCTTGGAGGAGCTGGATAAAAACCCATCTGCCGATTTGGACTTTAAGCAGTTCGTTAACTATGTTACCCGACTGATGATAGTTTGTCATTGCTTCTTTCAATAATAAACTCCTGCACATGTAACAATTGCTCAGCTTGATGCTAACAAAGAAAGTGGAAATGGGGAAGATCTTAGCTTGACTCTGTTCAGTGGAAAAATACCCTCCGCTCAACCCTGTTATAGTTGTACTGTGCTGTTGTAATGTAACCATTAAAGCATAAAATAGTTGTTTTATCACATAATCCTTTGCACCCCCCAAACAAAACACAATCCTTGTATGTGAAATGGCATGTAATTTGTTTCTCCTCAAATAAAGCTGTTTTCTGAAATATAAAGCAACTCTTTCACCTTTGTGCTCATGGATAACATAAATATGAACATATTAAAACTCTCAGAACTTATATACATGTGAATGTAAATCTAGTCAGTGTATCTTTTCTAAAATCATGCCGTTGCTGATCAAAAGAGGTACTATGACACTGGATTATGAAGAGGTCTTGGTACATATAAAGCTTACAGTAAAATCTCAAAAAATATTCAATAAATATTATTATACTGATAAAAGCTCTTCTAATGATCCTGAGGCGGAAAACTCAGGTGAACTTGGGCTTAAACTTGTTTCAAGTATATGCTCTGTCAATGCACTAATTATCTATTTAAATGTAACACTTTTTGTAGTTACCTTTAAGTACTTTGGTTTTTAAATAGTCTGGGATTCTCCACGTGGAGGTATTTAAGCATCTGAGGGTATTGTTTATGAGTAAAAGCAGAAGGGACCTGGAGACTAACAGACGGATTAGTGAAACAGTATCAGCAGATTTACATTCCTACTTCCACTATGGTAGCTGTGAGTAGTGACCAACATAAGCTGAAGGGCAGCAGGGTGAAGAGCAAAGTCATTCAGTATAAACTCAAAAACCAGTTGAGGTGGTTTGGGCATCTGACAAGGATGCCTACTAGATTTGATTGGGATTAAAACCCTCTATCATTTATGCTTTATTCAGCATTACATTAATAAATTACATTCCCAGGGTTGAGAGAAGGGTATCTTTCCACTGAACAGGGTCAAGCTAAGAGCTTCCCCATTTCCAGTTTCTGTTCTACCAGAAAGTACCAGACTGTCTCTAACCTTGACCTTGTACAAGCCTAAACTGAGGCTGACATTAAGGGCAAGGTTTAAGAGCTCTGGAGCTGCGACCCAGCTTTTGAGTTTATTTTGTATGCTTGATTTCTATGGCATTATTTTTGTGCCCCTAGGTACTATCCTTTAACTCACCTTTAATAAGCTTTGTAAGAACAAAACCGTCAACCATTGATATCAAAGTCATTACATTGTGGGACACATACGGACCACTTTGATCTTAAGTGGGCCAGACCCAAGTGCTTCCTCATAGGGAGTCATACAGTTGTTGTTGGCGTTGTCTCCGTTTTCCTTGTACTATTTAGGATCTTTACCTTACAATATTACGTGCTTTGAGGCAACTGTTGTAATTTGGCACTAAATAAGTAAAATAAATTGAAAATAAATAAAGTAGTCTTACATATTTTTTTAATATGCACATTGAAGGACATATCATTGTCCAAAAACAACTCCAATTCCTGTTGGCCAAAGGTAACGGCATCGAGAGTGTCTGATAAGGCACTACATTTATAAGATCTGTAGGATCGAGTACAATAACCTCAGTTTTATCCGAATTAAGAAGCAGAAAATTAGAGGTCATCCAGGTCTTTATGTCTTTAAGACATTCCTAAAGTCTAACTAATTAGTGTGTGTAATGTGGCTTCATGGATAGATAAAGATGCGTATAATCTGCACAGCAGTGAAAATGCTGTGCAGATTATAGCCGGCTAATGATACTATCTATCAATGGCTCTGCCAGCGTGTGACCAATCATAAACATGGGAACTATTCTAATGGCAACAGTCTGGTTGATTTTACAACGATGATCAGACTAAAATATTGGAACCTTTCCAAGAGGTTAAACATGTACAGTAATATCGTTGAAGCCAAGAAAGAAATCGGACAACACTACTCAGTATCAGTGCTACGATTAAGAAACAGGAGAATCGGACAGATTAAACCTGCTTATTCCATTAACGGTTATATTTTTGACAGTTTCAAATTTTCAGCACTAAGCAAAAATAAAGAATACATATAAAATAAATAAATATAAATTAAATTCATAATTAAACATATTTAGAATTCATAAACATATACTGAGCCTCAGTGTTAATCTAATGTAAGGTTAACAAGTATTAACAGGTATTCCATTTTTTTAATCAACAAAATTGTTCCAATATAAGGCCCGGTGGCCAGAATTGGCCTGTAATGAAGCCCAGTGGAAATATTTAGAAGGACATGAACTTTGGACGTTTTACTGTATTTCCACAAGCGTTACAACATTTCTTATAAAACCCTCTCCCATTACAACAAACACACCAAAGTTATTACATAATCAATAACGGAAGTTTTTTCACTGTCGACTATAGAAAAAAATCATTTCTTGTCACCGAGCTATTACAACTTTTTCTGTAATTTTAAACGCTTTAAAAATGCGTCAGATTTGTTTTCGATTTACAGGAGCATTTCTTTTATCATGTAGAAAAACAGATATGCACTGCTGAAATTGCACTTTTTTAATATTACAATTTTTGCAGGGCTTAAATGCATTACAGCCAGAATGGTTTCTTTGGTTCGGCCCATTTAAGATCAAAGTGGGCTGTATGTTGCCCACAATGTAAAATCTTTTTATCGTCCCTGCTTTAGATGGTTGTAAAGACTTTAGGTCATGTTACTTTTTGGTCACCAAGATCAAAGTGATCTTCCAAGAATGGTGACTCTATTTTTTAAATGGTAAGAGGTGATTTTAGTTTATTAGCACAATTTCTGGGCTTTAAAATTTCTTGGTGATGATGATGCCCACATATATCCTCAATCCCTCCCCATGACCCTGGATTAGATAAGCACAAGAACATGGATGGATATATTGTTCACACACAGTAAAATATAATGTTCCCTTTCTCCTTTACTAAAATGGCACAAGAAATATAATAAATAAAAACAATTCAACAAACCACAAACATGTTCTCTGTGTATACAGAAACCAAACCATGCAAAGAAAATTGACACTTAACACATGCATATCTCTAAACTGTCATACAGGCTTTAAGTGATAACCAGTGTTATAGGATCATGATGCTCAAATGGATTAAAAGCTTAAAACTTTTTTCAATAGACAATATTTAAAATTCTTAAAAACGAAGAGTGATTAAATGGGAAATCCCTTTTTGTTGTCATTGTCCACAAGGCTTCAGAGCCACCAGCACAAAGTTTCTTGGAGAGAAGTTTGGGTTGAAGAGAGGAACAAGCTGACTGTCCACACCTGTAGAGAGACAGTGGAGGTTTGAGATAAATGGCTACACCACGCATCATAATATTTAAGTCACGTATCAGCATCAATTGGCCAACCATTCTCTTGGAGGTAGATCATCCTATCCAGCAGAACCATTGTCTCCACCACAGGAGCCAGCAGCAGAGTCAGGCTGAAGTACACCACCACCCTGCGCTGTTCCTTCAACATGGCCTCCACTCGCCCCAGGTCCAGGGGTAACTCAGAAGGCAGTCCGACCCGAGCCAGACCCAAACGAGCATATCTGGGAGAGATGATACATGTAGACAGAACAGAACAGGATACTTCAGTCAGAATCTAAAATGATTCTTCCCGAAAATAAATTATACATGCAAAAATGGCACCAAATCTCTGTCTGTCTTTGTCCAGAACTCCTCCAGGGGCTGAGCAGCCAAACACATGTGCCTCTTAGGAGGTTCTTTTCTATATCACCATATTATTACATCATCCAGTTGCCTAGCCACTACTGAGCATACAGGCTTAAATAATCAATTTTTAACCTGTATAACACCATAATATCACTTTAATTTTACAATAACATGTCATTCGCATCCACAAAAGTTGAATTATGCAAAATATATTATGATGCCATCATTTTCTAGCCTTCACTGCTTTACAAACCAATATGAACACAATGTATTACTTACATTTCATGACTATACTGGATTTATACTTGATATAGTATAACATCGTAATCATGTTGCCTAGCAACCACCTAGCATTTATGCATGGAAAGATAAAGCAATACTATAACGTGGGCATGCATTACTATTATACATTTAGTGACCCTCCTCCTGTTGTACCAATTATTGCTGCATTTTTAGACAACTGACAAACCATATCAGCTCAAATGAAAGCCCGACGGCTGCAATTTTTACTTACTCTGTAAACTGTAATTGGTGGGATTTCTTAATGGTCTGGATTCCTGCCCTGCGCAGATCTGGTCTTGTGTCTCTGATGAAGGTCTCAAGCATCGCTCTGTAACAGTGCGACCTGAGCAACTCGCTTTCTTCCCTGAGTCTCCGCACATAGTCCTCCACAGCATGACACGCCCCCTCTCGGGCCTTATAGGACAACTGATGTCCCGACAGGCCTGACACCCAGGAGCTCATCGGGTAGCCAAACTCTGACTGAACCGACTCTTGACCCGGTGTTGGTGGAGCAGGCGGTATGACCAGTCCTGGAGGGGTGGGGTTTTCTTTGGTTGTGATTTTCATGTAACAACATGCCACTGAGGTGATGCCCCGCACATGCGGGCATTTGACAAAATGGCGGAGGAGAGTGGCACTGAGGTCACCGCAGGCATGGAGACCAGTCAGGACAAAGTTTGGATAGTTTTGCAGGCTCCCCTCCTCAGAGTTTAGCCCCTCGTGATTATCAGAGTGGGTGCATGAGCAGCACTGTTCATTAACGATTTCCACTCCGGACGTCTTGTTTGATTTTTGTTGCTTTGACAGTTCAGAGTTAGAATCAGAATGAGCATAAGACGTCTGAACTACATGGAAGCTTCCCTGTTGCACAGAGCCTCGCAGTTTCTTTTTACTGGGTCCAGATGGAGTTGGGGGACCTTCACTGACACAATCTGCAGCTTTTAGCTGTCTGATGAAAGCCTCCCACGATGCCTTCGGGTTTACCCAACCGGTGACGTGGCGAGGAAAAGTTTGTGCTGAAATGTGAGAGGAGCAGTTCTAGGAAGCAAAAGATGTTCAATATTATTTCTGTTGATATGTACTATAGTAGGAGGCAAAATGTAAAAAAAAAAAAAAAATCAGCATTTCTATATAAGGAATTCATTAAATATAATTATAATAAAAACTTTCACTGATCGATAAATCACAAAGTCATCACTATGTTGTTCCCCTAGGCATAAAAGAGTGTTTACGTAAATTTCAGGTCAACATTTCAAATTTAAAGCTTGCCATTCTTACTGCAGCAATTTACAGTGAAATAGCATCCAGAAACCACTACAGTCTGATACTAGCTACTGAAGAAAAGACCTAACAGGTAAAGAAGCTGATATTTTTCCAAAAGTGTATAGAGAGCAAACTACAGCTTAAAAGAGTGAATAACTGTTCTTACATTTATCAGGTAGAAACAAACAAATTCCAGGTGAATGGTACTGTGGCCCCACATCCGCTAAAGGTGGAAAAGCCCACCGTTTGCTAAGAGGATCAACAATTTATCCTGAAGGGTGAAGTGCCAGTGTTTACACTTTGTATTTGCTGCCCCCAAGTGGCAAAAACAGAAGTGTCAGGCTTAATCTTGCCTTTGAATAAACATCACAGAAGATGCTGCACTTTAACTCACACTGCTTTGTCATCTCAACACAGTTCAGTTCTTATTTATAGGCTTGGACTTCTTTATGACACCCAGAATGCTCTTCTTGACAACAGGCATTAACTTTTTTTAAAGAGGAAAAACATGGAAATGTTTGAAAACTGTAAATAATAATTAATAAGGAAGAGACAATGGTCGAGCATTGTGCAAAATACTTAAGTATTCTATTAACCTTATAGGACATTTAGAGTTCTTTGAGATCCAAACTTAATTTAGATATTTACAGTGTGGAATAATATTGGAAAATCACTAACCTTTTTCTGCTTCTCCTTCTCCAAGGCCCACACTAATTGTCCATCAAACTTGGAAGCCATAGTAACTAGGGTTGGATCAGCTTCAATAGCAGTCACAGAAAGTCCAAGTCCAAAGGACAAGAAACGAGTCAGATGACCCTGGTTTAGCAAAAATAGAACTCAGCATTTACTATGGCAAGATTTACCTAAAACATGTGCATGAAAATTAATTTTGTACACTTTTACTAGAACCATGAAACCTAATTTCATTCCCATTAATATAAAAAAATGTATTGATGTGATGTGCTTATGTGTTAAAGTCATGCCACTGTGAGTGATACCTGCCCAGAGCCCACATCGACCACTCGGTTGCAATCAGTCTGCTCACATAGTTGCTTAACCAGCTGGAAATATAAAAATATATATTAAAAACATTGTAAACAGAAAAAAACAAGACATGCTAAAGCAGCCACCGATAAGCACACATACTGTGCCGAGCTTGCGAATCTCATGCTGTTTCTTGGGTTTAACATGCTTCCTGAAAATGTGACCCAGGAGGGAGCTCTGACTGTGATTTTCCAGGAACTCCTTTGGCTTAGCTGATCCGCCTACTCTGCATCCCTCACTCCTGCTCTCCCGAGGAAATGCCAGGGCATGAGCTGTGGCACGGAAAGCCAAGAGAGACAGAGGCCACACTGAAGGATATCTGTAATGAAAAAGGTTTCAGGTAATTAAGTACTTAATAGGGGAGTGCTTTTATTGATATGATATTATATGAAGGGCAAGAACCACATCAAAAACTAAAAAGAATAAAAAGGGAAAAACATTTAGGTAGTAACTCCTATTATAGCTGATTACAAATTAACTTCAAATCACGCTATAGTGAAATAGTACAACACATCGTTTTCATTTTATACACATTTACAGAGGTCCCTCATTTATCGCAGGAGTTACATTCCAAAAATAACCCACGATAGGTGAAATCTGACTGACAATGGTCTACAGCCAATCAGGACGCAGAACACAATGCGCTATAAAAAAATAAAATAAAATAAAAAACAGAATGCAAAATTGCACAAAAACTATCGGCGAAACATCGAGGCTGCGAAAAGTGAACTGTGTATAGCGACTGTAAACAAAAAAAAGCAATATTACTGCTTTTAAAAATCAAGAAAAGTCTTGAAAACTAATCTTTTGAATCCTTTTCTGAAGGAATTAAAAGCTTTTTAGAACCTGTCTGTTTAGACTTTTTCTCATTTTATAATTTGTTGCTTACTATGACTAAATAAACAAACGTATGAGTGAATTCAAAACCAAAAACACTTAAATACAATTTGGTAAAACAAGGCTACCAGCCCTTTGCTTTTGGTGCTTTAGTTTCTTTGAGTTTTACACCTTAATTTCATGCTGATTTGGATATGTACAACCTTGCTTTAAGGATATGTAAAAGTGCCTAATTACAATCCAGTAGTACCTCCTGTCTTCATGAGTGGCATCCAGCAATAGGTCTGCAATCTGTGGATATGACAGGTCCTGCAACACAGGCTGCCAGCTGCTGGGTAATGTGTGCCACAGATCTTCTGTGAAGAATTCCTGTAGAAGGGATGACAAACTAATAAGAATCCAGCCGTTATACTGTGTAAATAAAGTTTGATTACATTTCATATACCATATTTACAGTCATGTGAAAAACTAAGTAAACCCTTAAAAGAAATTAGAAGGGTACATAACAGCGAGTCAACACTGATCGAAGGCACTTGTTTAACTGATCATCAGCAAGCGTGACCACCCTTAATAAGAGGTTTTGGCAGTTTGCTGGTCTGAAGCATTTGGGTGTAATCTACATTCTTTCGAGGAGTGAACGTCCCAGAAAATTCACCTTGAGTTCAATGCTCAGGGAAACTCCAAGAAAACCCAAGAGCTACATCTTAGAGTACAACTACAGGTCTTAGTTAAAATGTTAAATGTTAAAGTTCATGCCAGTATGAAAATAAAGACTGAACAAGTATTAACTTGTTTGAAACAGTTGTTCTCTCCCAAAAGAACATGGCGGCGTGTCTTAATTTTGCAAAATTGGATCTCTACAAAATTCCTCAATGTCCTTTGGACATATGAATGAAACCAAAGTGGAGATATCTGGCCCTAATGAACAGCACCACATTAGATTGTCAGAAAAACACACATCATACCAACTATCAATCACCGTTCAGGAGGGATGATCATTTTGGCTTGTTTTGTTGTCACAGGATCTGGGCAGTCCTTAGATCGACAGATGACCTCTGTATACCAAAGTATTCTAGAGCCAACTATCAGATCATCTGTCTGACAGCTAAAGCCTGGGCTAAACTAGGTTATGCAAGGGGCTGATGATCTCAAGCACTGCAGCAAATCTACAATAGAATGGCAGTAGAAGAAAAGAATCGATGTGTTCCAATGGTCCAGTCAAACTCCAGAACAAAACCTGAATGTCATGTTCTGGGGCCTTAAAAGAGTTTTGCATAAAAATGCCTGCAAACCCCAATTTCATTGATATACTTGATTCCAAAGGTACATAATCACTTGTCACTAGTGGGCACTACAGTCCATGACTTGTACGAAAGAAGTAAATAAATGTGCTGAGTAACATATAGTTTTAGAGACATGGTTATTTACTTATACCAAACATAACAAAAAACAAAACCACCAGGCAGGCTGCATATTTCAAAAATATCTATCGATACGCACAATTATGTAGGAGTCGGACAGGTGGCTGTACTGAGACAGAAAGGTGGCGAGTTTCTTGGCTAGTTCTCTCTGCTGCTCCGCTGTGAAACTTGTTGTAAACATCTCGACATCCTGAAGCTAATGCTAACAAGTTAGCTCGATAACGTCGTTTTATTTTATTTTTCCAGTTAAGACCAAGTGTTTCTGAAATGCCAAAAAGATTACAACCATCTCCATAAAATAAAATTATAACGTTAAAAATATTTTCTTTAAATTTCAAAAGTGCTAATTGCTTTTAGCCACTAGCTTGTTTCCGTCGCTAACTACCAACTTTCACGTTTCACGTTGGAATCGTGATGCATTTACGTACTCCCCGTAATTTCCGACACAATTGCACAAAATTCTAAAATTAGAATCTTAATATTAAACTTTAGAAAACAGTCTTCTACTTACTGTTCTCCTTATATATATATCCTATATGGGATTTTATTAATAACTTATAATAACTCACTACCTACTGTGAGTAAATAATACACAATTTAGGAGTTAATGGGAATGATACTACAAAAACGTTTAAAGAGTTTAGTTTAGTATATTACTCAAAGTCATTGTGCATGTAAATTTTTGAATATTTTATGACTGCAAATACGTATAATAAAGAGGCTTTGAGATACCAGAGATAAAAGTATTCATACCAAATTAGAATCTTCAAGCTGGAGAAAGGGCATCCAAAGGCATCATGCCCCGGATGTAGATCGTCTGTTCTGTGCAGGAGGATTCGTGCGGTTCACGTGTAGCAGGTCTGTTTTTATGTTTCTCAAAGTTAATTTTGGACCTAAAAGTTAATTTTTCCTTTGAGGGCATATATCGGTTTCGACTGAACAAATGTTCACAAACAGAAAGAGAAACTGTCTATTGAGAGAAACTATTAATAAACAGTGTTTCGTATCCAGCGTTAGCGGGCTAGCAGTTATTAGCTAATGTTAGTATCAGATTTAGTAGCATCCAGCAAGTGCAGTCATCCAGGTAAGGAAATCAGGTTTCCCTACCTGCAGGTTTCCCCAACTTTATAAACTGTACTGTTTGTAAAGTTTGAGTCTGCGACATGAATGAGACAGTTACTGTGTCTGTTCATGTACAAGTTGCTTATAAATCCCGTATAAAGTTAGCTTTAAGATTTTATAATTTCCGAATCCCTCAGGTTAGGTTACCATGTGAAATTGGGAAATGTGTTCACAGTTTGAATAAGTTTGAAGGAGAATGAACTCTGGTACCTCAGTAGTAAAAAGAATAATATAATGCCAAGAGAGGATGAGTTTGAACTGTGATGCAGACTGCCAGTGTGAAAGCCAGAGATACTGTTAAATCTGACCACAGATGTTTCTCACTTATCCAGTGCACAAAAATTCAATAATGAGGTTCTACTTTGGTTTAGCACTCTTTGATGACATCGGTTCACAGATCTGTTCACAGAGCCTTAGAGCATGACATTAATGTGGTGAATTTATTGTTTATATTTTTTCCACATTTTGGTGCAAGGACACAAATCTGCACTCTGAATTTTTTGCACAAAGAGAGAAAAAATGTTCTAATATTTGTCACTGCAACATACGCCTAGAAAAGTATCTGAAAATTTGCAGGAATTTTCAGGCAGTTGTCTTAAAATTGTAAATTCTTACTGGTCATTCATTGGTTATAATTCTGCAAATCCAGGCACAGTTTGATAATATTGTGTTTGCTTTGCAGGATGAAACTTCTAAATTGGACTAACACCAACAAGGACCTGTTAAAGGATTACAAATAAGCAGATCTATGAGGTTGTTTTGTGGGAAAGTTTGTATTTTGAAGTTATTAAATTTGATGTAAACATGTCAGACATTTGGATTAACTTATCTCTTGATGGAACTGCAGAGAAAAAAGCTCCAGCAGGCAAGGTAAACAGGAAAAAAGAGTGGCTGCGTAGAAAGAGACACAACCGTGGAGCGAAGGGGTACAGGGAAGGTAAACACAAAAACAACCAGTATAGGCGAGACTTTAGAGAGAGCCAAACTCCACTTCAGAATGGTGCTTCCATTAAATGTCCACCGCCTCCCACTTCCACACAAAACAAAAGTTCATCATGTCTGGCCAGTGCTTCACACAGTAGTTCCATCCCTCCATGTGGTGAAAAACCAAAGGAGCCCCTGAAATCAGCAGCCAGCAGCCCGGGTTGCTCAGTATCGAGCACCTGTAAGCCCATCACCACGTCATCAGGGAACCCTTTTAAGTATGTCGCTATTGACTGTGAGATGGTGGGCACGGGACCAAAGCGCCTCAGCGAGCTTGCACGCTGCAGCATAGTGTCCTATGAAGGAGATGTGATTTATGATAAGTTTATCAGGCCCTCTGCACAAGTCACAGACTATCGCACCCGGTGGAGCGGCATCCGACGCCGTGACCTCGTCAATGCCATGCCATTCGCCCAGGCCAGGACGGAGGTGAGAAAAGCGTACTTTTTCTTTTAATGATTTAGCAAGTTCTTTTACAGTGTAAAATTCATGTTATCAAAGGGGTTATGAGAGAGAGATGGGCAAAAATTTAAATGTAAACTCAACTGAAAACAACAACTGCAATGATTGTGGAAGAGACAAGTACCAATGTTATTATAGCCAATATAATATTGATATAGTTATTTAGTTATAGCTCATATAGTTATTAATTTGAAAGCTAACCAGCACTAATATATATATTGTATTATATTGTAAAACACATTTCAATCCAAATGGAAGCAGAACATGTGTGAGGTACCATAAAAGTTGCAGCTATTGTAAAGACACAGTAAATAACAGGAATTAAAGACAAGTGCATGAATAGTTTATCATTGCAATCCATTTTCCTCTGATTATCCTGTTCTGGGTTACAGTTGGTCTGGAGGCTGTTGTAGCTGTTGAGCTGCACAGCTGGGCATGCTATCACAGGGCTAACAACAACGAGCCTGACAACCATTCACACACAAAATAGAATCTCCCATTAACCTAACATGTACGCATTTGGAGTCTGGATCCACAAATTAAAATTAAAAAGGCAAAAATAAAATGAAATGGTAATTAAGTTTCCTCACACTTATGGTAGTTAAATGTATTTGTTGTTAGCTGTTGTTAGCTGGTTATGATCAGGTAAGGTATTCTTCAAAAGAGCGTCACCAGTTTCATGCAGGTCTGTGCTAATGTTAATGAATTTGTTTAGGTAAACCAACTGTTAATTTATATATGTGTGTGTTACTGTTTGAATTTATTTACTGGTTTCTTTTAATGGTCTTAATGTGAAAAAGAATCACAACTTTCATTCTATTATCTGTTGGTACTACAGATACTGAAGCTGATTAAGGGTAAGGTGGTGGTTGGCCATGCCATACACAATGACTTCAAGGTGATTGGTTACTGTCATCCCCCCGAGCTGACCAGGGACACTTCTCGAATCCCTCTCCTCAACCAGAAGGCCGGCATTGAAGGGAATAAGTGCACTTCGCTAAAGACGCTCACGAAGGCCATCTTCAACCGTGATATTCAGGTAAGACAAAGTTCTCTGTTTGGTTGAGTAGAAAATGGAAGATATGTACAGTAAGTGGAGCTAGTTTATTAGAAATTGTAATAATTGGCATAAATTACACATCTGGACACCAGTCATTTTTTATGTGAATCACTAACGACAGAATTATACTGAATTCAACATAAATATTTACCATGGAAGATTTTGGTTTTGAATTATTTTCTTGAAATGGGCTGCTGTCAATGACAAATTTAAACTAAAACCTGAAAACCAGTTTTTCAACTAAAAGGTTAATATCATGTAACATCAACATGATTTTATAAATGTGACCAAAGTAACACTTAACATGTTCTCTCTTGTGTCCTCAGACTGGGAACAAGGGCCACTCCTCTGTGGAGGATGCTAGAGCCACTATGGAGCTTTACAAAGTGGTGGAACATGAGTGGGAGAGGCAACTGGCCGCCAACTCAATGGCCAGGTAGTGCCAAGTTGGGGTAAAACACTTGTGGCGCGTATGCGGTTTGGACTACGGTATTTAACTGTCCCGCTGTCGTGTCAATAACAAAACCAGGAGAACTGCAATTGCTCATTCAACAAACCGGATAACCTTCTACCAGCCACCTGAATTTAAATACAGCTGTACTGTTGTCAGTAATGTAAATAACTGTTGGAGCTGAAACTTTTCCTACATAAGTTTAAGCTTGATTTGTACTACTGGATCAAATCTATGCCTTACCATTACATCTGTAACTTCCCAGAAATTTAACTGGATTGGCAAGTAACACAAGGATATTGTTTCATTGAAACAAAATGTAATAGGCCAATTGTATCTAGCTTTATCAAAAAGCACACAGTTGCCAGTTTTCAGCCAGTTGTATGTTGTTGTTTTTTTAACCATGAAATTCTGTATGTAGATAGATTTATTATCCACCCAAAGAAGCCTACATTGAAATATATGGTAGCACTGCAGCAGAAATTTTGGTAGAAGTATAACTACCAAGGCTTTTAAATCAAGTTTCATGAGATGTGACTAGTAATTCTGTACATGCTTGTAAATGCCAAGAGGAGTTTCCTCACTGCTGGGACTTTCTAGAAGGATGTTGGTGTTGGTGTAAATGCAGGTGTTTTTGAAGCCTTTTCTCTTTTTGAGTGTTTTATATTTATTTGTTGCAAGTCCAGCAAAATCACCTCAGTGTCATTCTTAATGGAAGAGTAATGGAGACGCTTTTGTCCAAAGTCCACAATTAAACACGCAAGAAGCTGCAATGGCCATTATGGTCCTGGAGAGATTCAGTGCAGGACTATAAATCAAGCTTTAATTGCAGCAGTTCGGTTTTTTTTGTCAGGGTTTTACACTGTGTTCAAATGGTGCTCATGCCACTTGGGGGCAGTCATGTCTTTGCTGGAACATTACTATGTGATGTAAACAGTTTCTAGCTTTTCACACGTTTTTTTTCTTCTTCTTTTTTTACTCAATCAGCGCTGAGCTGTAGTAGGATCTCATTCTATCCAGAGTCATGTAAACACCGCAATCAACTGTTCTTATATTTTTACCATGTGAACACCAGTGAAAAAGAAAGTCACTCCTGAATAAAAGAGCATCAGTTAAACATCTAATTTTATTTAGGACCTTAACTAAAATTAAACACAGACTTAACCCATGAGTCATCTGTGTAGTTTTTATTACATAATATGTTGTAAAGTTGGATTTGTTAAAATCACAGACATTTATAGAGCTTCTATTGTTACATTTATTGGAGTTAGTTATCATTATGAAAAACAAACAAAACCCCCAAAACGTGAGATTTGATCAATGCCAAACTTCCCTCCCATTCCCCAAAATACTTATTGGGTCAACACTGCTAGCTACTGGTGTGATCTACTTTTCATTTCTGCTGTTACAGGAGTGGTTAAATGTCTGTGTCAAGTTAATAATTTCCCCTCTTCCCACCTCTTTTCCACCAGGTTCACGAAACATAAGTGGTGACTTTCTTTGAATTTGTGACATTTCCTATGCAATGTCTGTTGAAATGTGTTATCCACTCTACTGTCAACCTGATTTTAACATCGATAAACCATTACAGCAGTCATTTTGTGGTGTTACAGTAATTGGGTGTTAAAAAAAACAACAACACAACTGAGATACAATACTTAAGTGCACAAAACACTGTTTAACTTCTCAGTTTAAAACACTCCTTGCTGTTTTTTCCACATTACTTTTTTTAATGTAGAAAAAAAAACTTGGCGGCAGTTCCATCTGTGGCCATTTGAGGTACTGAAAGATGTCTGTAACACTGTGTAGTGCCCGTTTGCATGAATGATGGTAGAAACTTCACAAATGGCAGCACATAAAGAGCCCAAAATATGACTATGAAGTTAGTGAGTCTGTGAATGCAGGTTTCTTGCCCAGTGAATTCCTGACCCATTATAATTAAAGGTTAAAATGACTTCCCAACATATATGTGCATATGTATGTATGTATGTGAGTATGTGCACATATGCACATATATGTGCATAACTGTGTTTTCCACATATCCTTCTTGTAGTTTGAAAAAAAAAATCATAAAATGAAAAGCAGAGCACAGCAATTTCAACTTATGTTGTTCCATATTCTGATAATAAATTGACTGCCTGAATACCAGAGGTCTACAATCATTACGGCTCCAATGACCTGATAGCTGAGTTCTGAGATTACTTGTTGTTAGTGTTACTTAGTGTCTCAGAACTCATCCACTCCTTTTTAAAAGTCTTTTGATGGAACAGACCTCGGTCAAATGTCAGATTGACAACTGCACAAAACGCATGAATTCCCTGTTATATTGAAGGTTAGCCTTTCCACAGAGCATATAAGCAGCTGCACCAACATATTTCTACTCTTCCAACTTCACACCACTTTGCTGGTGTAAGCATTCGATTCTTCCACAGTCTCATACTGTTCCACTTTGTGTCCCCTTTGGCAGCTGTTTGTCCTTAAAGGTGAACGTATCAGCATTTTTTTTTTCTCCCACTGTGAATTCAGCGCTAGTGAATTAATTATACAGAATGCCATCCTTCCCGAGAAAGCAACACCAGACACATCTGCTGCAGCAGAGAAGCTCATTAAAATAGTAGGAACACGCTAAACGTCACAGGCAACATTGTGCACAAACACCAACAGTGATTCACCAGCACTTTCTAGGTCTTCGTTAGAAAATCTATGCACCCCAAAACACCATGCTGTCACATTCTGGTATGTCAGCAGCACAGATTTATTGAATTCAGCACATATTCACTCTTTTTTCATCACTGGTATTAGTTGGGGTAATTTCATAGTAACAGTGGGTCAAATATCCGTTTAATGTGGCACAAGGGCACTCACAAGGTGTAGGAAGCCTTGAAGACTAATGTCCTATTTTGAAATTTTAACACTATATAAAGGTGCATCAATATGTATTGTTTCTTTCGTTTTCGTTTTTTTTTTTTTTTAACAGGTTTTTTTTATTTTTACTTTGTTTTTTTTTTTGTTT
>VUQR01011774.1:22698-64643 GCA_015108515.1 Hemichromis elongatus
TCCAGCCCTCCCCGGTTGCTCCTTGCTTCCTGTCAGATTGTGTCTATTCGGGGCGGGGGGTGAGGTGGGGGGGGGGCGAGGGTGTTCAGGTTGCCCCTGGAGATGGGCAGGCTGATCCATTCTAGGTGGTGTGATGTGGGACTGGTGGGACGGGGTGGTGAGGATCTGCCGAGGGGCGACAGCAGTGTACTGTGGTGGTCCATTCTTAGAGAAAACGGAGGGGTACAGTGGAGGTCAGGCAAGCGGTTTTTGAGTCCATTCTTAAATCTGAATGACAGAACCAAAAAGAGGCCGTTTTAGACTGTGTGGTGAAAGACTTTCAGTGCCACTGAGTTCCTTTGCGTTTATTACTTTAAAATCCTTTAATAAAAGTACTTATAAAATCTGTTTAAACTTCTTCTTCGTTCATAATTAATTTGACCTCCTATAACTTTAAAATCTGATGTTGTGTTAACATAAATATATATAAAAATACTGAAAATACTTTTTAAAAAGTGACAGTAACTTTAAACTGTAAACAAACTGTATACAATACTGTAAACAGGTTGTTATAAATTCAGCACTAACTTACTGGAAACTAGATACCAGTAAGATACTGAAAAAAAATCTTCACATTTTTAATGTGTTTTTATTTTTAATTTAATTCTTAAAAATGAAATTACAGCACAGTGATTTAAATTTATAGATACAGATGTTACAATAGGACTTTTTTTGCTGTAAAAATACAATAGTAAAATTACATTTTATGTAAACATGAAATAGCAACCTCAATGCTTGGATTGTATTTCAACTCAAGGACGTGTTGTAGTTTTAATATGATATTTTAAGAGGAAAAAATGCACTATTGCATAAATTCTCCTTACAGCTTTGATGCTAACTAAAATCAGTAGATTTGCACATTTCTTACTGTAAATAAAGGAGCAAGGGAAAGCTAAATCCATCCATCCCTTTTGTACTGCCAATACAGATCTGGGTCACAGGGGCAGCAGTCCAAGGAGAAAAGCCCAGACCTCTCTCTCCTCAGCCAATTTCTCCAGTTCTTATGGGGGAAATACAGACACTTTCTCCGAAGTGAAAACGATCTCTAAGGGTGAGCCTAGGACACTCTTTGGAGGCTCATTTCTACCCCTTGTATCGATAATCTTATGGGTGGGAATGCAGATTGATGTAAAGCAAGACCCTGAGATACTTGAAATCCTTGACTTGAAGCAGCAACTCATCTTCCTGAAATGCAAAGTCCACACTTTTACAGTTGAGAATCACAGCTTTACACCTGGAGGGGCTTATTCTCCTCACTGTCACTTGAAAAGGCTGGAGCACTGATGAGCTTAACAGGATCACATCATTTACAAATAGCTGAGTCAGTATTCCAAGACTTAAACACTCAAAAAAAGAAACAAAGGTGAAAAAGTGTGATATAATTCTGTCAAGCTGAGTGAATTTGCACTGCTGTCATAAACCTTGAGTCTGTCAACATGTCAAGCTGAGTGTAATATATATATACATAGCTATACATGGCAATACGTAGCTTTTCCTTGAAATTTCAGTGTCCTCTTTTTGCACACACTAAACTGTGGTTGATGCTCTAAAGATGCAGCAATGCAGTCAACCCATTTACAGAAATGTCAGCATGTGTGCTTCACTTAGCTTTCTACTGGAGCATCAGCCCTCTCATCACACCCTGGGTAAAGTGACAAATGGGCCAAACTCTCACAAAGCTGGTGCAGTCCTTAAGAATGTAGTTCAGCCCCCCTCTACCTCCTTCCTCCCTTCCAGCCTCAAATGACCTTTCCTGGCAAACTTAGTGGTCAAACATCCTCTCTCTTGGCCCTCACTGCATTTCCCTTAAGGTGAAGTCACTGACTGTTCAGCCACTTGTGATGCCTGACTTTGCACTTCTTTTGTTGACCAGAATGCATCCATTGCCTGCAAACAAAAAAAGACCTGTCTTATTATTTCTCCTTCTCTCTGTGGGTCTCTATAAACTTCATGCCCTGTGGAGACCTTGTTCAACTATAATAGAAGTAAATAATCTCGGAATTTGGAATTATCTTTATAGAATATCTCTTTGTGTGGATATATCCAGGTCCTTTTTTCCCTAGACAATATTTCCATAATTTTAGAGAGCTTTTTAATCATTGCTACATCTAAATCACTCACATCTCAGATTTTATCAGCAAGTCAAGCTATCTGGTGTTGTGCTAAGTAATACTACATATGCAAAATTTTCATTGACAGAATTGAATTCTATCTATTTGGCCCAGTGATATTAAAGTCAGCCAGTCAGAAAAGTTAAATGACTAATAAGTGTCAGACATCAGCAGAGCACTTCATTTGTGTAAACTTTTTAAGATTATAGCTGGTAACAAAGCAGGCATACAGTCCACATATTAATGTATTTTGTAAAAAGAGCAATAGTTGGTGTAGTAGAATAGACCGATCTGAGTATCGTGCTTCGTAATTGGCATCGATACTGAAGCCAGCCCAGGCGTCAATGCTGATGCCAGCGACAGATGGGATTTCTTGAGGAGCAGCTGTTGGAGACCCTCTTTTATACTGACGATGTACTCCAAACAAAAGCAAGGGACGGGACTGTGTAGTGGGAAATGCATTAAGTTGCATGAAATAATAATATTCATGTAAAATCAAACTTGTTTGAATTGTCTAAATTACATTTACCTGAATGTTTCTGAAGGGCACCGTTTCTCATATGACAAAGTTTTAGTGTATGCTGAATTTCACTTTTCTTTCTTTAGCCCATTCCCATTTAAATTGAATGGGTATGGGTACCTCTCAGTCTAAATCTCTGTTTGGTTAAATTGATTTGAACGGCCAGCTTTATCCCATGTGGCATTTCTGCCTTCAAAGCCTTCATATTTATCCATTATAAGAGCCTTTAAGCGATTATTTATTAATCTCGTTTTGATTAGAACTCTTTTTCTGCTGAGACCTATAAAACAAACTTCAGTTTTTCATCTGTTTAATTCTCCTTTCAGTCAAAAGGAAATGTCCACTGACACCACTGTCTGATTCCAGAGTTGCACATTCATCTTCAGCTAAGGCAGACAGACAGACCAGCGTCTTCTCCTCTCCACAGGCAACTTGTAAAAAGAGCTTGCATAAAAGACCTAAGAGTCTGAATGGACCATTTACTCTCATTTATTTCCTCCTGTTGAACCTCTTGTTAATGCAGACCCGCAGGCGAAGTGTTGTCAGGTTTTGTCCCCTGTGAGAAAGAGTGACCTGCTAAATTTCTGCTTGGTTGTGGTCAAATCATCTGCCCAATAATCTGCCATCTGTTGACAATTCTAACTAAAAAAAAAAAAAAAAAATAGAAGAGGTTTCAATTTAATTGTTAGTTTTTTTCCCCTTAACATAGCTTTAGAAAGAAATTCCAAAAGTATGAAGTTTTTTCTTTCCTTTTTTGTTTCTAACTGATTATAGGACTATTTCAAGTCCTAAAGCTACTAACTGTTACAGTACAGTTTGGGTCTTTTTGGATTAACTTGTGTGAAGAGTTCTTGAGGAATAAATGTAATATTATAGCTCAGCAGCCTGTCTGCAACTTATTGTAATAGAAAGGCCTTTTCCTCTTGGATAAAAACCTTTCGCACTTTGTTTGTTAGCTGCCACTGTGAAGTAAAAGCTGGAAGGAGATAACATAAAATGGTGTAACATACCCTTAGGACTACCAAAAAATACAACAAAGGAAAACAGGACTCCAAAAGAAAAAGACAACATGCTCAGGGTAACACGAGTGCTAATAATGGTAAATCTAGTTAAGCTGTAGGTTGGGTTTTAGTCTGACCCTCTGGGGAGTTTTCTAGAAATCAGAATTCAGCTCACACTCCACAGCTCCTGAAGTCTGACTCACAGCAGCCACAAAGCTCCAAGGACACACAGGCAGTCCTTCTCTCTGTCTCCTACACACACACACACATGCACACAGACTCACACACAAAAGCGAAAACACCCGGGCATGTTTGAAAAGCTAGCTTTATGAGAACATTCATTCACCTAATACATTGCATAGCCCTTTACAGTAACATTAACTAACACAACTAACAGCCTAACTGTGACTTGAAAAAAAATGTCTGTTAAAAATTGATCCTAACCTTAACCCTAAAACCAAGTTCCAACCAAACCCAACTCTCAAACAGGCCTTGAGAAGGTTAGCATTGCCCTTTGAACTGAACTCACATGAAGCTCATTTTATTATTATTATTATTATTATTATTATTATTATTATTATTATTATGTACACACTCACCCACACATAAGAGTTCAAAATATTTACGTAGTATAACAAAAAATTATTAACATCAGCCAAAGTGCTGATGAAAATGTTTGATTATGACAGCCGGCCTTGAACAAACTAGTTTATATAAATTAAATCTGCATGTCTTCCTGTTTTAACATTATTCATGATGACTCATTGTGGATTTTTTTTCAGAATGTCTGGGTGTAGTTTCCCATCAATATCATGACTTACAGAAAAAAAAGAACAAATGTATTTATTATTTATTTTCTGATTCTTTTTCCCACACAGTCAATAGAAAATGTAGTCAGAAAGTGTAAAAAACAGTTGAAACACTTCACTAAATGCAAGGCTAACAGAGAAAAATCGTATTCCTAGAATAAACAAATAAAACTATTAGCTATAAACTCAATGAATCTGGCTAGCTAAAGTAATGAAAAAAGCTGGAAATCATTAGCTAAAAGTCAATCAGGCGAAACAGCTGAAACTGTTCTATCTCAGTGAATCATTATTCTTGGAGAATGCATCACTGACGTATGCAGGCCCAGTCTTAGCCTCTCGTGAATTTTAGCTTGTTCTTGAAGGTGCTATTATAATAATAATAATATAAAAGGTCCTTCCTTTCCTATCTGCAGTGTTCTAATATGTATCATTTGTGGTTGTATCAGCATTACCTTTGATGGTTACACTCATCATTCTCTCATTTTTTCCAGCAGAGATGCTAATGATATCTCCTAACTGGCTTTATTAGACAGTTTAAACATGATATGAAAGCAGGTGTCACCACCTGTCTGCTTTGAGTTTGATGAATCTCTCAAATGAGTGCATCTCTTTTTTTTATTCCCTCCTTAGTGAAACACTCATATTTGGAGATACTTGCTGTCAACTGTTGTAGAACAGCAGTTGCAGCTGTCTACAATGTTATGAACCAAGAATGCTTAAAAAAGGATAAAAGTAGTGCACTCTATAAAGCTCCCTTCAAGTTTTTTTTAGGGAGGGTGAATCTTTCGCACAAGAAGTCGAGTTCACACTGTTTTGTAGTTCTTTAAAAGCTGCATTTCAGCAGCTGACATCAAGAGTGTTTGACCCTTTCAAAAACGGGTAACTGCAGTTGTCATTTTTGGTAGCAAATAAAAACCTAACAACAAACAAAACAGAAACAAGAAAGAAAACTGAATAAGTGTCAATGTTTTAAAAAATCCATTCATCAGCTTCTGAAATTGGAGCTACTAAAGACATGCATGCACTTAATTAATTCTGAATATTACATCATCCAGAGAGTAGCGTTATCCGTCTTTACTGTTTTATTTTTTAGGCTTTTCTGTGAAAATCCTTCGCAAGGCTAAAAGCTACAGTCCTCAACTCTCTACTTCCTCTTTGAAGCATGACAGGTTTTTTTTGAAGCTTTAAGTTTTTAGAAAGCACTTACATACTATTTATAGTTTTTTGTCTTAATGCTCCGCTGAGTATTTGGTATAAGCTCACAAGTGCAAATTGCCTTCATTGCACTATAAAAAAAAGTGTAACCTGCGAAGGCTCAGTGATGTATTTTAGCAGTTTTTGGACAAAAATTGAGAAAAAAATGATAACATGTAAAGCTTTAGATTAATTCACAATATTTTTAATACCTCAAAATATTTAAATTGAATGCACTGGGTACTATAACTGAAAGTGAAGATAGGGCAGTAGTAGGAAGTAGTGTGCCTAAAGACAAGTTGTTCAAACTGGAGAATTCCTTGTCATATTCAGGTTCACACATTATGTCCCTCTGTCTCCTTTCTTGTCTTTCACCCACAGGCTGGATGTGCCTCTGCATGTGCTGCTGTGCACCATCTGTTTCTTCGTCCTGCTATCGCCCTCTACTTCCCTCCATGAGCCGGGTATGCACCTCTCCCTCTCTATCGCCATCACTACCATCCACTGCTGACATCCACAGCTTCATTAAATCACGCCTGACCTCTAACATTTTAGGGCAGTAGGGTCCTCTTTAATCATTTGATGTCATTTTTTGTTTTTGCTGACATGTACCCTGTGGAGGCCATTCTCAAAGGTATCCTAGTGTTCCAGCTAAAAATCAAGGTTAATTGATACAGCCATTTAAATGTAGTCTTTTTGTTGTGTCAGCAAAAGAATAAGAAAATTAAAGATGAAGTAATCAAATGTCTAATTTTTTATATCAACAGGCAATCCTTTAACTTTCCATCTAGTCAAGAGCTGTAACTGTATTTAGCTAACATTAGCATTTCGTAAAAACATAGTTGTGTCGACGTTTAAGAGAAGTGGGTGAGCCATGTTTGTGTGTCCCTAATTTATATAATATTACTAAAACACAAAAATTTACACAAATGTCAAATGTATAATATCCCAAGAAGTAGCTTATTAAAGTTGACCTTTCATGCTCATTTGTAGTTTCATCTGTTTCTTATTCTTGGGCTCTGCTAGAGCAGCTTTATGTGATTCGCATCTCCATCTGGGTCTTGGTACACACCCTCAGTTCATCCACTGTCTGACAAGCATGAATTAAATGTAACATCTCCTTCTCTTTAAGTCAACTTTCCTCTGCTTTGTGATTCCTGCAAACATAACAGCAGGTGGGTGATACTGTTGTGTTCACAGCCAGAGCAGTGTGTCTGAGATGAACACATTAGTATCCTCTTTTTTATGCAGATAAGAGTAGAAGAAACTGTCTGAAACAGAGCATTCTGACCAGTCTGTAGTCTGAGGTTTTGGCTCCCAGAGATAAATGTTACATACATTGATGCTGTTATTTAAAACCTCAGCCATGTTTAATACTTTGCCCACCTGAGTTTGGTTTTGAACTTACCAGTGACTGAATCACATCACTGTGCGCAAACATCACAGTCTACAGAGACTCCTGCCTGCCCACATCTGTCAGCCTGTCCATCACCATCGCAAAGAATAAAGGGCTCAGAGCCAATTTCTGATGTAATCTCGTGCCAACCTGGAATTCACCTGTCACTCCTACCACACACCTCAGCACTGTCTCACTGTCCTCATACATGTCCTGCACCAACCTCAAATACTTTTCTGTCACTTCTAACTTCCTCACACGATACCACAGTTCCTGTCTTAGCACCCTATCGTATGCTTTCTCTAGATACACAAAGAAACAGCACAGCTCCCTCTGACCTTCTCTGTACTTCTCCATCAACACTGTCAAAGCAAACATCACACCTGTAATGCATGAAGCCATATTACTGCTCACTGATCGTCACCTCTCTCCTTAACCTAGCTTCAACAGCTCTGTTACATATCATCATGGTATGGCTCATCAGCTTTATCCCATCTGTAGTTATTATAGCCTGCACATTACCCTTGCCCTTCAAAATCAGTACCAATTAACTTCCCCATTCCTCAGGCATCCTCTCACTCTACAAATTTGTGTTCAAATATCGGGTTTAAAAGTCCACTAGCCTTTCTCCGAGACATCTCCATACCTCCACAGGCATGTCCTGTGGACAAACCACCTTTCTAGTCAAATCTCTCAATCTCTCCAAAGTTGCCCTCACTTGCTTTGTACCAACCCTTTCCTCCATCTGGCCTATTCTCTCGCTCTCATGTTCATTCGTCAGCTCCTCAAACTACTCCTTTCACTTTTTCATTACACTCTCTTCACTTGTTAGTATGTCACCACCTATATCCTTAACCTCTTGCACATCCTTTCCAGTTCAGTCTTTCTGTCTAGCCAAACAGTGCAAGTCTCTTCCCCCTTCCTTAGTCTCCAGCCTCACATATAAATCACTATAAGCCATTTTCATTTCTTTGCCACCTCTCTCTTTGCTGTAAACCTGTAAAGCCTCGAATTACTCCTATCCACTTTCTTCATCTCCTTATCTATCCTACTTTTTCTTTGCCAAAGTCTTCCATTCAATACTTATCTGTACTTTCTCATTTCATCACCAAGTCTCCTTATCCATTTCCTTTGTCCATAGGATACACAAAACACCTTCTTGACAGATCCCTTCATCACTTCATCTAGTATCTCTAGCATATCACCCAATTTTGTCCTCCTTGATTTCTCTGCAACATTCTTCCTTCTTCAACTTCTACCATTTAATCCTTGAATCTACCTTCACTCGCTTCCCCTTCTTCATGTCCAAGGTCAGCCTACAATCATTTAATGCTGCCCAGCTACATTCTCCCTCAAATCTACCTTGAAATCTGTGTTCACTACAGCCAAACCACTGCTCTCTCCCACTGCCTGGCAGAAAATGCAAAGATCATGGTAGTGACGGTGAATGAGTTTAAATTGCCATGTGTCAGCCAGTGCGTAAAAGAGGTGAAGAAGAGAGTGCAGGCAAGGTAGAGATTTGTGTCAAGGGTGATATGTGACAGAAGGGAAGGTTTAGAAGATGTAGTGGGACTTACTATGGTGCATAGTTTGGAAATGGTAGCAGAAAGACAGGAGGTAAAACTAAAGGTAGCAGAGTTGTAGAGTGACCAGATATGAATATATAAAAGGGGCATCTCAGGTTGAGCATTTTAGAAACAAAGTTAGAGAACCATGGTTCAGATGGTTTGTGCAAAGGAGGGACAATGAAGATTCATGGAAATGAAGAAATACAGAAGTTACAGAAGACGATGCTAGGAAAAGGCAGGAAGAGAGGCAGGAAACTCCAGAGGGAGTAGCTCAGAGAAGAAAAAGACCTCCCAAAGTGTAGCGTGTTCAACGGTTAATCCACCAGTCTGCACAAGCTCTTTACTCCAAATGATAGTTTTTTATGCTAAAATATAATCACTGTTAACCAAATTCTCTTATTTTATAAATAAAGAAAAATATCATAAAACATTTTTGATTAAGATATTGAATGTACTGCTTGCTTAATTAAACTGGGGGTTCCAAAGTTACTCTGGCTCTATGCCTGTGCTTAACACACAAACATGACAGTAGTCTTGACCTTCTCATCTGATTCTTATGAAAAAAAATGAGAGTGCATTCCAAAAGGTCACTTGTTACTTTAAAGCTTGCCTCTTCCCAGATGATTCAAAGCTTCTCCATGTAACCATCCCCTCCACCCGACCTGTGTTTGCGGTGCTCGGTGGCTCTCTGACTTTACCCTGCCTGGTGTCTCTGGCACACCCTCCGCCTTCCCCCTCTACCAATGGTCGCCACGCCGTGCTGTCTGTCCCCCGGATTAAATGGAGTATCCTCAATCATGGCATGGAGACAGAGATCTTGGTGGCCCGTGGCGACAGAGTGAGGGTCAGCGAGGCCTACAAGGAACGGGCCTCTCTGTTCAACTATGCCTACTCCCCCGCTGACCTCACCCTGCGTCTGGAGAGCGTGAGGCAGAACGACACTGGCTTTTACCGCTGTGAGGTGCAGCAAGGTCTCGAGGATGCTAATGATGTTGTGCAGGTCAAGGTCAAAGGTGAGACATAGATATATATTTTTATCAGTCTGTCAGTGAATACCATAATACAATGTGGTCAATAAATAAACATACTAAAAATTTCACTTTTAAAATTAAGCTGCACTTATATTATTTATGAATAAATGGCAATGGACCAAATACCATGAACATGTGCAGGGGAGCTCTGAAGCTTGATTTGGGAATATAGTGTTCCTTCTACTTCACTCTTATCTGCTTTGACAGAGTGAATAACATGCAAATGTAATTTCTTTGATTTCAATGATAGTCATGAATCTTTTGGAAACAGTGACTTATTTACACATTTGGTGGTTGAAGAGAAAAATATTTATATGGGGTCAAATTTTGCTACCTGAGATTTTTAAATCCAATATCAGCCTTATATATGCTTATCTCTTTAGCTGCTAAATGGTCGTACTTATATCAGTATAATGATAGACACTAGACAAATATCCCCCAGCATCACTTGTCCATGGATGTTGTTTTCTGGGCTAAATCTGGTCTTTAGTCTGAAACACTCTACGGTGAACGATTGAAGTCAACAGGTTAACTTTCAAAGGTGAAAGTTTAGTAGATGTGGAGTTCATACCCAGCTCTTGTCAAGAAATGTGTGCATGGTGAATTTATTTGTATGGCCCTGTAGTGGAGTCTGACTTTATCTAAGGAGATGTCTTTTCAGCGACCTGAAGGTTTTTCACTTTCCCCTTTTCAAATAAATATCAGCATTTTTACAGATGAATGACAAAGTCTCCTTTAATGTCTTTTTAGTGCATTTACTGTGTGTGATGCTTTTAGAAGCAGGACTTTTTTACACAAACAAGACAGCTATGTGTGCAACCTTTCATACTAAAATAAACAGAACCACTTCTTGTAGTTATTCTACAAGAAATAATGTCACAGTGACTTAGAAAAACAGTGAGTTGGCCTTGCCCAGGCATGAGTGAGTTAGTGCTGTAAGTCAGGTGTGTCTTGACTCTGAGTCGAAGAAAAGTGTTCCAGTCAATACGATGAAAAGGAAAAAGGTCAACAGTTCCCTAAAGAACAGTAGAAAAGCTGCTGTTTCTCTCCCGTTTCTATATCAATAGTATGCACACTTTCAGCATGTGTGATGAATGACTTTGCCCCCTCAAAGCAATGTAATATGGATCTTCTGACCACAGTAATTTGTGAGCCAATATATCAGGCTCTGAATGCTGCACGAAGTTTGCATTAAATAATGACAAGAATTCGATTGTGCTGCTCACTAAGATCACAATAAGGTTGGGCTGTTGGTATGTAAATTTAAGGAAATAAACCATCTTTTTCTTATAGTTAACAGAAGGAAGAAATTCAGTTCAGATTGTATTTAATTAATTTAAAGGGGCCATGAAACATATAAAGGCTAATATACACCACTGTGCCCTGCTCTCAAAAACTGACCTAGATGTAATGCTGGATTAAAGCTGGATTTAAGAAATAAGTCCTTAAGGTCAAAGTTTACAGCCGTCTTTTGTCGGTACGGAACGTGATGTCCTGTGGTTGGTTGGTTGGTTGCGGCTAATACACTTACATTAGTCCTTGTTTTCCCCAGAGTTATCGATTCGATCAGTATTTAGCTAATATCAGCAACTAATGTAAGTTTATTAGCCGCAACCAGCAAACCACAAGATGTCATGTTCCACACTGACACAAGATGGCGTTAAACATGTTTTTTAAACTTTAAAACCTTTATTAAATCCAGCTTCACAGACTGAGTTATGTCAGTTTTTGAGAGCAAGGCTCAGTGGTGTATATTAGCCTTTATATGTGTAGCTTTTCATGTCCTCTTTAATATCCAAGACAAAGCCCAATCGTAGCTATGATACCAGCAGTTTAAGGTGAATACTACCTGCAGCCCATCTTTTGTTTTAGTTGTGACATTCTCAGCATGAAGCAATGCAGCATATGGTCAGGGGAAGCCAATTAGCATCAGCAACTGATGGTCAATGAGACCATGTTACAGGGACCTTAAAGCTAAGTCAAAAGAGTAAACTGCAAAGTGCATTCTATCAGGGTTAGATAGTTTTTTTTATGATTTTATTTCATCATGTTGCTCCTCGTAGCATTGATAATGTGTTCTGCAAAAATGTGCAATTATTGGCAATATCTGTTTATGTGAGTACTTGTTTAGTATTACATATTTTACAGCATCTTCACAGATTTCACAAAGCTTTTCTTTTTTTTTTACAGGAGTGGTGTTTCACTACCGTGATGCATCCAGACGCTACGCTTTTACGTTTGAGCAGGCTAAAGAGGCTTGTGAGGACATCGGGGCTGACATTGCCACCCCAGAGCAACTACTTGCTGCCTATAACAGTGGATATGAGCAGTGTGATGCAGGTTGGCTCTCAGACCACTCTGTGAGGTGAGGACCTGAGAGGACAGGGCACATTACTTGGCACCCTTTGGCCTTTTAAGCATTATATGTGAATTAATTCGAGGTCGTTTTCAGCGCACATTTGCAATCAATCGAAATCCTTTCTTTAGCTCCAAACACGCATCATGCCTGACATTGTAGATTGACTTGTTGTTTTCTATGTAGAAAAAAGAGCATTTAGTGTAGAGGTCAGTCATTCTGGGGGATGATAGTGCTCCACTCAGACAGCTAATATTTGATATGCTCATCACATTATAACATAGAGATCATCGAGTACCTGAGAGTCACTCATCTGATCTCAAACCAGACATTTCAGCTCTACAAGACCTACTCGCAAATGCACTTACACAAGTGACATGTTTAGAGTGCTGCCATTAGCGAAGAAGAGGTGCTTCAGTGATGTTTGGCATTTCTATCCACAGATATCCCATTCAGATGCCTAGAGAGCGCTGTTTTGGAGACATGGATGGCTTGCCAGGAGTGAGGAACTATGGACTATTAGAGCCTGACGAGCTCTATGACGTGTACTGCTATGTGGAGAATATTCACGGTAAGACAACTATTAAAAACACTTAAAATGTATTTTATTATAAAACCTGTGTCTTATTTTTTTTTTACTCTTTTTGTACATGTTGTCAGCAGTTTTAATGACTGAATGTGATAATAAGGTCGTGTAAAATCTGCTTGTTTCCTCTTTAAACAACAACTTGCTGTTAAACCATTAACATAAAAGCGATTTCTATGATTAGTTCCAATTTACTTTTAGAGGATGACTAGGGTTCTCAAAATGTTGGTAAATTAGATACAATAACAATTCACATCAAAATTAAATGTTACAAAAACAATGAAGGAAAAAAAACCTGGATCCACACACAGATACTTGGTTGCCTGCAGTGTTTAGTAATTACTTGGCTTTTACCAAACATTAAGCTCAGGTGCATTCTAAGATACCTTAACTGTAGTGAACACTTCATTCATCTGTTACTTTATATAAAATTCATTCAGAATCTACTGTAAAAAGCTTTTGGTGTGACCAAATTTGATCATATATTGGGAAGAATGAAAACTAGAAGAGAGACATTTTTTGTACACTTATTCATTTTGCATTTATGCACAGACAATAATAGAAACATCAACATTAAAATAAGTTGTTATTAGTAAATTTGTTTATTTTGTCACCACTGTTGGAAAATCTGAGCAAACATATTGCTGCCTAGTTGGACTTAAAGGATGCCTTGAAACCCTTAATAATCAAATATAACAAAGTATAGCCTTTGTGGTAATTGCCTGCTTTATTAGACCTGGTTTTTTAAAAATGTAGCAAAAGTAACATGTGAACGGTTTCTCTGTTTCAAAGGTGAGGTGTTCCATGGCTCCACCCCCCAGCGTTTCACCTTTGGTGAGGCGAAGGCCTACTGCCTCAGTCATGGTGCAGACTTGGCCACCACTGCTCAGCTTTATGCAGCTTGGAATGACGGACTAAATCACTGCAGCCCGGGGTGGCTTGCAGACGGGAGTGTGCGGTACCCCATTGTCACCCCTAGAGAGCGCTGTGGAGGTGGTGAACCGGGGGTCAGAACCGTTTATAGATACAGCAATCAGACGGGCTTTCCTGAGACTTACTCTCGACATGATGTCTACTGCTTCAGAAGTAAGAGAGCAAGTTGTATAATACAAATTTTCAGAGTTCATTCTCTGTCCCCTCAGTGCCGCTGCTTTTGTAGGTTTGTCACCTTAAGGTATTTTCATGGATAAAAGGACAGAAAAGAAATATAGCTTTATTATACAAAATTCAATTTGGAGTTTCACAGTTATTGCCATGAAGATCCCAGTAAACATAAGGATATTGTGAATTCAGTTTATTTTTTTCAAATTATGTTTCTTTCTTCAGGTGATAATGGCCCCTACACAGATTCTCCCCAGGATTTAGCCACCGAGCCAGAGGACATTGGCCAAGATATTGTTTTTGTAACTGCGTCTACGCAGGAGGAGGTCAGCAAGAATGAAGCAGCGACAGACGGAGTTGCCCAGACTACAAATCCAATAAAGCAGGGCACAGTCGATGCCCACACAATGACAATATCACAATTGACAGCAGACATTCCTCAGACTGTAACTCCTCTGTCTGATCACCAAGAGCACATGTCAACAAATGACACGTGGGAACTGGTAAAGAAAGCCAACTACCCTGAGTCCTATCAGCCAGCACCTGAAGAGGATCCAGACCCAGATCACGAGGAGACGTATATAATTTCATCCCCTTCTCCAAACACAGATAATGTAGTTACTGTTGGTTATTACTCAATTATACCCACAACTGATGTGACAGATCCAGAAAGCGGAGAACCCATAGAGCATCATATTTCTGTGACTGAAAATCCAAATGTGGTAGTTAGTAATGCTGGAGCTGATGAGGTGCATCAAAAGCAGGATTTTCCTGTTATGCAAGAGTATCACACTCCTTATGTCCCTGAGGAACATACCTCAGTGACTGAGCTTATCTATGTGAGCACCTCTAATGACGCTTTAGAACTGCCAGAAGAAGCCAGCACTGGTACTATCGAGGAGATATCAGTGGCGATGACTTCACTGCACACTGAGGTAAAAGATGTTCATGGCACTTCCCCAATGCCAGCTTTTACTTTTGATGACAGTACAGATGATGATTCTCCAGATGAAGAACAGGAAAATCCTGTGACAGTCGATTTGGACACCACTGCCATAACCGAAGTGGTCACTAAGTCAAACTTTGAATCAAGTAAGTAAGATTTAAATATGAAATTTAGGCCATAAGACGGGGTCATAGCGCAGTGGTTAGCACTGTGCCTTCACAGCAGGAAGGTTTGAACCCTGGCTGTGGTCATTCTCCATCTGTGTCTGGGAGTTTAAACTGGCCATGGATTAGATGTGGTTAAATATGTAAAATATTTATAAAAAATTGTATACTTCCTCGACTGGTAGAGGTTTTGTGTGTGTGTATACTGTTCTGCTTTTGTTGACTAAATAAATAGAAAAAATTGAAGCGGCTGCAAAATTTAAAAAAAGGACCAAGTAGTGGTGCTAAATGAAAACTCACAAGGTAGAAAGTTAAGTGTCAATACAAAATGTCAAGGCAGTAAATGCACAGGGCTTCCACCAGTATATTAAAAGCTCGTGATTAAGTTAGCCATTGCATTTTAATGGCCTGCTGTTCCTATTAACTATTTTTAAACACAATTAAATAGCTAAAATAATTTATATGCAAAAAAGGTTAAAAAAAATGAATGAAAGAACCAAGCAAAATGCTACTTTTCTTTTTCTACTTTACTACTTTTAGCATTATAGCATGCATTCTGATTTCCATTATCAGCCTAAACTGCTTGTTTGCAGGTTACGATCCTACTCAAGCCCACTCAGATGTAACAGACTCCTCCATCATGGTTGACCATAGTGCTGAGGAATTGAGTAGCACATCAGGAGACGTGGCAACAGAGGATCTGACAGAGCAGACTGGACACACCCATCCAACTGTAATCTCAACTGCAGAGGTCTTCACTTTCTCAGACGACACAGGTTCCAGCATCGATGCTCCTCTTCTTAAAAACCAACCTGTCTTATTGTTGGAATCACCAATCTCTGCAACCTTATCTCCTCCTTCTGTCGAAGTTGAAGCCAGTTCAGAGATAGTAACGTACATACCAGAAAGCAACGTTTCATCTGGGGCTGAGCCTTTGGAGGACATTCAGAATAAAATGGAGGGATTAGGAGACGGCTCAGTTATAATCCTCCTCACAGCCCAAAATATCACAAATATTCCGTCAGAGGGGACCGAAAAAGATGTCACTGAAGGACCGGGTAAATCGTCAGGAGAAAACCCAGAAAACTCAGGGGACACCAATTCAGAGGGAGTTAATGGCGATGCTGGCACGAACGCACCTCCTTCAGAGATAAAAATCACTCTGATCCCTCATTTAACACTCACACCCAATTGGGAACCTGAGCTTTCTCCCGCCACACCACAGGAGTCTCGGTCTGATCGAGACTATAGCGCCGAGCCTCCTGCTGCTCCTGAGGAAACTGATGATGCTTCTAATGAGCAAGAGATCAACAGCAGGACCATTAATGGTAAAGTTTAAAGGGGAGCTACACCCCTTTCTAACAAACAATTGTAGGTCCCACATGTTTCCAGTATCTGTATTGTGAGTGATTGCTGGTTAATGTAGACTATATGTCACATTTCAGTCACGAGAAACTAAGAAAAAAATGTAGATTAGAAGACCTCTATTAAACTGCACGGATCAGCCGCAGTATTGAAACACTTACAGGTGAAGAGATCAAGCAATGTATGCTCTGAAAATTCAGATGCTGGCATTCATGTGGATTTGACTACTGCATGTGCCACTCCACCTAAACATCATTGAACCTCAGGGTCCTTCTTCCTAGGTAACGTCGCTCTAACAGCAGGACATTGTGCCCAGAAACCTATTAAGTAAAAACTTGCAACGTACTTCCTGATTTTTTTTGTTGTTGGTATATCTCTGGTAATGGTTACATTAGCCACACTTAAGATTTTTCATTTTCTATGAAAATGATAGTAAATCAAAGAATTTTCTGTTCTCCAAACGTCCTACACATGCTTGGAGTGTGTGAAGACGGCTTTGCTCTTTCATCAAAAGCACAGCATTTGGCATGCTCTGGTGGCTGTAGCAGTGAAATAACAAAGGTAAACTACCTTAGCTTGTCTAAAATTCATGAGTCCTTGTTTTTCAGGCATATCTATTTACGGGCGGAGTGCTGTGCTTCCCACCACAGCTGAAAATTTTATTGGTTCACACGTATGATTGCTGACCTAAATGAAAGAAATGAAAGAAATATTATTTTCTCATATTTTGTGTGTCTCCACAAAGTGGGGATACCTAATAATGCTCAAAACACTGGCAAAGGAGATTGTGGATAATATGTACCCTTGAAAGGCCTTCATTAAATACACAAAATATTTGTTTATCAAACAACAACCTTCTCTTACATCCTACTTGGTGAGTTATACTGAAGTCTCGACATATCTTTTTTTAATAAGCCACATATTTATTTACTCATGGAGAGCTAGACACGACTTACACATACTCAAAGAAAGTTGTCTTTGTTTTAAAATGACTTGCAAAAATGTAGTGACATGTCTTAACAGAACATGGATCCCATAGTGGTGTGGAGGTGACCGATACAGATCAACCTTCAGTTAAAATATGCACATGGCGTCCCGAAGAGGAGGAGACCTTCAGTTCAGCGCTGACCACCGACAGCAGTGATATGACTATCATTGCTCCCACCATATACCCTGTGTATTTTGAGGGGAATGAGCAGACTGCTATGGCTGCCTCCCTGCCTGCTGCCAAAGTTTCAGCTGCAGGACAAGGAGGCTTTTCAGGTATCTGTAATCCAGAAAAAAAGTGCTAATAGAAACAGCAGCTGATGCTTATCAATGTTTTGGGAAGAGTAAGGTGTGATTAAGAAAATGTCAAATGAGGAGATTTATTTTAGACTGCACGGAGGGCATGTTCCTTCTTAATGTGCAGGATCATTTCAGGGAACGAAACACTTTACATTTTTAAGTTTTAAAAAGAAAAACCTTTTTAAAATGACATTTAACAGCTTGTAATATTAAAATGACAATAACACAGTATATACTGGTAAATAATTTGGAGAAACCATGTTTGAGGCAACAGCTCCCTCTGCTGGTATGTTTTTGTAAATGAGACAGCCTACTAGTAAATTGAGCAGATTTATCTTTGTAGTCCGTTCATTTTTTTAAGAGTATCTTGAGTTTTTAAGCAATAATTTTTTATAATTGTCAAAATTATCAACAAAACATTACATATATAATAATATTCTCATTCATATAGAAAACAGATGGGAAATTAATGTTTGTATACATGGTCTCTGACAATTTAATAAAATGAATTTAGTATGCAGTTTTCTTTTTATTTCTTAAATAATAGTTTTACAGATACGGAATAATGCATGCACCTGAAATATTTCTGATTCTTATATCTGCAGACTCCTGCTTGGAGAATCCCTGTTTGAATGGAGGCACATGTGTTGACGGTGAATCGCTAAGATGCTTTTGTCTACCTGGTTATGGAGGAGACTTTTGCCAGAGAGGTATAGCACCAGCTAATTACAGAAAATACCGATGTATCTTGCAAATATAAACAACCCTTTGTACTTATTCATACTTGTCATTTCTCTTCTCTTCTGTCTCAGACCTGGAGATGTGTGAGCCAGGCTGGGAGAAATTTCAGGGATATTGTTATCGTCATTTTAGCAAGCGCCAGAGCTGGGAGGCAGCTGAGCAGCACTGTCGGATGTGTGGCGGGCATCTACTCTCTGTCATGACTCCTGAGGAGCAGGACTACATTAATGGTAAAACATGACTCATATGCTTATTAAAGATTTGGTAATCAGGAAGCGAAAACACAATTTAACTTGGTGAGTTACATGTTACTCCGTGAAGCTGAAGTAACGGCACATATATCACACAAATAATGATGACAAAATTTTAGATTAGCTGTATGTTCTTAATGTTTGCACTGGGTCATCTTGCAAGGCTTTGAAATACTAAGAAGCATACACTTAATAATAGGAAAACCTGTTTATTTCCTCTTAAATGATGCCTCGTTTATAAGGAAAAGCATTTTTGGTTTCAGCAGCAGAGTTGAATATGAGGGTTGCTCCAGTGAAAAACTTAATGGTACTTATTAGGTTTCGTTACTGTAATAAGTACAGATATTTTGTTCATTTGTTTCAAAGGTCAGTAACCTAATCCCAGTGGAGAAACAATGGTAGATGCATGTGCAGCAGTCAGTATTGCATAATATATTTTGTTTTCCACACGTAAAATCTAAAATTCATTGTAAAAAAAAGTCACATTCCTAATTAAAGGATAGTATGAATTTGGTTGTTTCTAATAGCTGAGTGGTCTTTGGGTTTTGTGCCTTGCTACACAGAGGCAGATGTCAAACCAGTCCTTTTTTTTAACATTTGCTTCAACGTGAGTCAAACTATTAAAAAATGAATAGTCATGAGTTTGTTTTAGGAACAAGGCGCTGAGATTTGTCCAGACAAGACACAACAATAACCTCGTATGTCTTTCATCACTTGGAATTTGTTTTTCTTTCCGAGAAAATGGACTCAGCGACTCAGAGCTGCTGTTGGTATTTTGTCTCGGTAAGGGGCGATGACATAGTTATCTGACATCGCTGTGGTGCTGGCTCCTTGTGCTCGACATCTAGTGGGCACTGATCCTATTACCTGATACTCGTACTGTTATGTAAGGATGTGAAAAGCTTCCCCAAACAACAGAGAACTTTCAAAGCAGGAATGTTTGCCATAAAAGAGTTTTTTCTTTCATAATTTTCTCTCATGACATCCTTTAATTTGAATTATTCTTGCTGACAAACACTTTAAGCGTGAAGAATATATTTGTGTATTGTTTACATGCTGTGCATAAATGTTGAATAGGGAACATGAAGCGCTTTCTTTTTGTTATTACACGTTTAACAAAATGATTTGCAAATCTCATAAAGAGCATAAAGTTACTCACAGTAGAACATAGAAAAACACATCAAATGTTGAAACTGAGACCTTTTACTATTTCATGAAACACCTCAAGTCATTTTTATTTTAATAGCAGCAACGCAACTTAGAAAAGTCAGGACTGGGCCAACAAAAGGATGAAAAGGGGAGTGATGTTAAAACGAAACAGCTGGACAAACATAATTTAATTAGGTTAATTGGCAACAGGTGATGAACCCTGATTGGATATAAGAAGATCATCTTAGAGAGGCAGCGTTTCTCAGAGGTAAAAATAGGTTGACAACAAACAGAAAACTGTCTACAAATTTTCCCCAAAATAAAAGTGCAGTGACTTAATATGTAATACATATGTTCTTATGCTAATTTTAGAAAAATACAAAGAATATCAGTGGATTGGACTAAATGACAGAACCATTGAGGGAGACTTCCGCTGGTCAGATGGAAACCCACTGGTGAGTTTTACTTGTGTTGACCTGACTTTGTTTGAGATTCAGCATGTTTAACATGATTTTCTTACATTTGGTTTGTTTAATCGCCTGATTTATGACTGTGAGAATGAAAGCGCAATCAACCAGATTACTAGGTCATTTCAAATCTGCCCACTTGTCTTTGTCAGCTGTATGAAAACTGGTACAAAGGCCAGCCTGACAGCTACTTCCTGTCTGGTGAGGACTGTGCGGTGATGGTCTGGCATGACGGAGGCCGCTGGAGCGACGTGCCATGCAACTACCACCTGTCATACACCTGCAAGAAGGGCGTCAGTGAGTTCACCTCATTTTGATCTCCCCTAATTTCTTCTTTTCTAAACTCCTTTTCTTAAAACAAAAAAAATGTAAAGATCTAAGTCTCAAAGTGGTTCCCAACAGCTTCCTGTGGTGAGCCCCCTCATGTTCCCCATGCCAAGGTGTTTGGTAAAAAGCGGTTGCGTTACGAGACAAACACCAAAGTGCGATACTACTGTGAAGAGGATTTTGTGCAGAAAATGAATCCTGTCATTAAATGCCTGCCTGGTGGCCAGTGGGAAGAGCCTCAGATTACCTGCACGCCAAGTGAGTTCATCATATATCTGACCTTCATTAGTCACATATGTTACTATAAAACAGTCACATGCTTCTGCCAATTAAATACCAAAACACTTTTCTGATATTCTGTTATGCTTTTAGGTAAAAATATCTTCAGATATCAGATCAGTAAAAATATTGCTCCGGTTTTTGTCCCACCCCCTTCCAAAAAAACAAAACAAAACCTTTTCAGTCTGAGTAAACAATATAGTAGAAAATAAGGCATGTATGTGTTGACCTCTGTAGTACAAGAAGCAGCATGACAAAATGTCCAAGAGTGGGACTAAAAGTGTGTGCAGGTGTTGAGGTGTGCATCTTTCACTCACACATACCAACTTTTGGCAAGAAAGAACATCTTAGATTAAGCTGACACTTTCCATTATGAGGCTGTAGGAGTGTCAGCTGAGTACAGGAAGCTTATTTAAACAGAGATTACAGAGAAAAAACTAATCCAACGCAGCTTATAGAGGGGAAAAAAGCAAAAATATTATAAATCAGTTTTTTAATGTCTGCAATCCTTTCTTTTCCCCCTGTTTGCTTGCACATCTAGCTCATTCAGAAGAAGAGGATCTAGTTACCGTACATGCCGAGCAGCACGAGGAGACCATGGGTACAGCCACAGAGAAAGCAGCTCCGCTCTACTGGGACATTAACTGGAATGTTTAAAGCCATCCTGCCTTATTTAAAGCAAAAATCAAACATTCCTTCTCCTTTTTCCACACTTTTTTTTGTTTGTTGTTGTTATAAGTCAGTCCTGCCCAGTTTCTGCATTGAGTTGCCCTGAATAAAACAAATTGTTCAGATTAACATCATCTCAGTGTCACAGTTCCCACAATAATGGACTATTTTGGAAAAGTGCTCTAATTTAAATATGCTTTTTACAGCGCTGACCAAAGCATGTTTAAATTGTTCGTAAAATCAAGGAAAATCTGTTCATATTGTTTGAAAAAGAAAATATTTAAAACCCAAATTCGATCTACACATGCATGGAAAAAATATGATTCCCAGAATAAGTTTCTTATGAACATTATCAAAAGATAAAGTAGGATCCAACACACATTTTTAATCATTAGACAACACTATGGTGCAACAATTATCCTCCTTTTTGGAATAACTGAAAAAAAGAAAAAAAATCTATTTTTTGCTGGAGTATGTATGGAAGAAATGATTCTTACTTTTCATACAGAAGGACAACTTTTAAGCAGGTAGACAACTTTTATATAAATCTATTAGAATCAGGAGACGAGGGATCTGTGGTATAATTAGAGCAATAATTGCAGATTATAGAAACAATTAGGTCTTGCATATCTATGTATGATGATTAGTCTGTAATACCTGAAATACACCAAATCAAATGGAAACCAAGTACTAAGTAGATTATATAAAGAATTTTGTCTGAAGCTGTTAATATGTTAAGAGATCAAGGAGTATTTATGAACCAGTAACTGTAGCCAGTTATGACTTAGTAACACTGTCTCTGATGTAACGTACTCTCACAATCAGCTGTTCTGTAGCCTTTGTTGTGTTTTAGGTGACAATAGCGGACATTGAGATCAACCTGTTTAAAGACAATGTTGAATTCTTGAATTTGAATGTTGCTACCACACACTGTAATTGTAACATATTTGTAACAAACTGCTGTTCATCGTAGTTTGAATTTCTGATAGGTGTTAAATGTAGCAAAGTGTGAATTGATTCTCAGCATCAGCTGGTCTGACATTCACTAAAATCTGTTGTTCTTACAGTCTGACGGATTCCTTGTTTTTATTTATTGAGTTTTCTGTGAATTTTAATATTGAAAACTCCACCAGATGTGTCAAACCTAAGATAGCTCACACATATCTAACGATCAAAGGAATTCAAATGAGGTCTCAGAGTAGTCGCACTTGAGGAAATACTCTATTCTGCTCTAATATAGCACAATGCTCCATTACTGGGAGAAAGCGCATGTAACTGCTCATTAAAGTGACACTTTTTTTTACTGTTATAAATTGCTCCTAAAGCTGCTATAACTTTGCTGATAATTGCATCTGATTTTCAGGCTATTGCATTTCCACTTTACTAAAAATTGCTTTCATATGTGTTCTGTTTTCACTGAAAGTGGGTAGTAGATCTCAATGTGTAACTTAGGTTATAAGGGCTAGAGCAGTGCATCTCAGATAAAAGGAAAGTATGTGGTATACTCAGTAGCAAGATCATTATAGTTGTGTGGGCTTGAAAAAAAAAACTTAAAAATGGCAAGTCAAGGCAATGTGTAGTTTTAGTCTTTAGACAATGTGATTACATTTGTCAACACAACAAGCATTGAGAGATTTGGAAATTCCTTGCTTAGACGTGGCTACCCACTTGACTCCAAGTCAACTGTATACTTTGTAATACAATATTTGAACATGATGACTCTTGCTATTGAGAAATATCCCCCATGCAAGATTAGTTATAATAGCAAACAAATCTAACCCTAAAATTAATAGGAATTAAAGTCAATATAAAAAAAGTCAAGCAACAAAAAAAAACATAAGCGTTGTTGTCAAGTGGTCTATTGCTTGAGACATTATACCTCAAAAACAGTGTGAATATTTAGGAGTTATCCATAGGATTGCCCACCGTAGTGTACACTGGTGACAGATATATCATAGATCTAAATAATATGGAGTAATATTTTGTGGGCCAGCTGCCCACCCCTTTTTGATAGTTGCGACCCTCGTCATTTATGAGACATCCGGTTCGTGGTTCTTTGACTGTCCTGCAGTAACCCTTTTGTTTGGGTTCTTCCTTTTCTTCTTTTTTCACTGGACTGCTTCATCTGTTGTTGTTTTCTTGCTTCAAACTGGAGATAAGAGAAGTAAGAAGAGGTGGGAACTTCTTGGGAATCTTTTTTTATTTCTCTTAAGAATGTATAGATAGAGTTTAGATGCAGATAAGGTCCCATCATAGTGTGACTTACACACCCTCCAGATTTAATCAGACGCAGTTTGTTTTGTGTTTCTAACATGTTTTACCTGATTTAAACACTGTGTGGATGTTAAAAGGGGCTTGGTGTCCAGCTCACCCACTCTTTTTCAAGACCCTCATTCATTTCCCACCTTTGTGCTGCAGACTTTTAGCTGCAGCTATATCGTTAGAATAACAACAATAACTAAACAGTTGTTTTTTTTTTGTTTTTTCTTGAAGGGGACATCAGTGATTTCCTTTAATTCCAGTATTTGTTTAGAAGAGGCAGTGAAATTTTATGTAGACAAGCATAAGCTACTGGACTGTCTCGATACTCAATTATGCATTTAATAGGAGTGCAGGTCACTGCTAAATTTTATATTCAGAGCCCTCACATTCAGGGGCCAGCTGGATCTTGTTTTTCTTTATCTTTTTTTTTCATATATGTACAAATGTATAATTTGTGTTATCTTAACTGTTATTGCATGGCTCATTAAATAAGTCCCTCTTTGCTAACATTTCCTTTTAATGCACTGATGAGGCAGGAAGCTTTCCTGCACCCTTGGACCCACATTGGAAAGCTAGCAGCCAAACTGAAACTGAAAACTTCACAGTAAACTGCAACGTAACAGGTTGCTGTTACTTTAAATCATTAACATCTTGCTGCTGTGGCCTTATATGTGCAGTTTTGAAAGAGGCCACTTCTTCCTTTATTTATATTCCAAGGACTGATGGCACCTAGATTCATGTCAAACATGAGTATTTTAAAGGTAGGCTACATCCAGGCTGCTCTCTGATAAATAAGGACAAATGCTGATGATATTTTTGAAAAGTGAGGAAAAAATATACAAAAACATCTAAACTGATAATAGGGCATCTTTTTATTGAATAAATTAAATTACATATTATTAATTTACACATAAATCAGTTATGTTTATTCTCCTTAAACTATGCTCATATAGGTCATAGTTAAGTTAAACGACACATGATGTGTTTGCAGAGATGTTACTATTACAGGCTTAGTGATAGATGATTGTGCATATAAACATTATTTTATAACATTTACCTGCAATCTACTAGTTGTTGACCTTTCCATGAACTTTCATTCTTTTAGTTATTTTTTTTAAACATTATTATACCCACTCATAGTTATTTTACTATAATGCTGAAAATGACAATAGTGCAAACTGTCTGATGCTTCAGATATGGACTTTCTTATTTGGTATATAAAGCTGTAAACACATGTATTGTAAGATGAATTAATGGTCTCTCAGGTTTCCATGCTCTGTCTTTCATCCTGGTGCTCTTGAACTACCTATAGCAATAGACCCCATAAACATGCGTGTTCTTGTCTGGGAATCCAAATGAGCGTACTCCTGCCTCTGGGATGCCTCCACAGCGCATCCTGGGGTTGCTAATGGGAAACCGAACACTGCCATCTTTTAACCAACCGGCATCGCACTGGTCAAATTTACGGAAATGCCAGGCAGCAAAAAGCTGGCCGACCAATGCCATCTCAGCTCCCCGATCTTTACAAATGTGCCCGGCTTGTTTGAAGGAGAAAGACCCAGCTATGTAGGAGACGGAGCCTGTGGGAGCAGGAAACATTTGTAGGAGGAGACATAGAGAATAAGTAAATGTTTAAATGCCGACAAAAAGATAATCTGCAACTGTTTTTATTCTTTTACAAGTCCAAACATGTCATATTTTTAACAGTAAGAGTGGGAGTAGGACGTTCCAGCTGAAGAGACAAACAAGCATTTTCCCACTGAACATTTTTCCATCACGTCACAACAGCACCTACTATCAATACTGCTTTTGTGTGGTAGGTATTAAGGGTCAGATTGTTACTACTGAGAATCCAGATTCACTATCACTGCTCTCAAACACAAACAATCATTAATAAAAAAAATTAACACACAACAGCCTCTAGACCATGGCTCTACTAGCATTACCAAGAAATCCAAACTGTGGTGACTTTCTGAAATCTGGGTGTGTTTGGGGTGCACTGCTCGGGTTTCTAAAGGGGGAACTAAAGGGGGAATGATCACTGCATAGATTTTTAACTGTGAGATATACAGTGCTTCACAGATTTATTATACCACCAGCCAGTGTAATGTTAACAGTACTGATAATGAACAATAGCACTTTTTATATTTTTGTAATAGTTAATTGTTGTGTTATGTCAGACAGAAGTATAAATTATTTCATGCTAAAATTATAGTTGTAGCTTATGAATTTGCTGTTTTACAGTGGAGCTGTGTGTCAGCCTAAATGTGGGTAGAAAAATGTGAATTAAGTGAACCAAGTAATTTTCAGCTGAAAATGTGACTAACAGACTTAAAAAAAAAAGACTTTTCTTGTTATTATGACAGTTTTTTATGGTGGTCTAATACATTTTTAAGGCACTGTATAACTGTATATAAAAAATATTAGATTTTCGAAGAATTAATGGAAAATACTGTGGGTTGAGTCAGTTTAACTTGTCACTATGATTCTTAGAAGTTCAGAATTGTTTTCTCATAATTAAGGGTGTAACCAAGAGAGCACACAGCCTACAGCACTGCCTGAGGCAGGATGAGGAAGCAGCTAAAAAGCGCTTAAACCTGCATTTCTTGGAAAAGTCACACAAGGCTGTTTCTCAACTGGTAACAGCTGTAAGATGAGTGACACGTTTGCTTGTTTTTTCTATTTCAGTAATTTACTTGTTTTGTTTAGTGCAGATATAGACAACTTGGATTGTTTTTAATGGAATTACACAAAATATAACTTTTTGCTGTGCGGTACATAAAGCTTGTGGTTCAGTTTTGGTGAGTTAAATTAACTTCACAGTCCACCTTCAAATAAATAAGGTTTTTTTTCTAGGAGTCAAAAGGCTAATGAGGATTTAAAACCATTGTGTGACATTCTGTACTTAAAATTTCCAACCAGAATCGATCATTTGTTTTTACCTGGTGTTAAATGACTTCTTAAAGAAGCTGACTCCAAAAACACATCTTTATGTGAAGGCTTGTGAGTGAACTGCAAGATGCTGTGGTTTTACACAAGCACATTACAACAGGAATAAATAATAAAATCTGATGTTATCCTCAGTGATTCTATGTTTCAGACAGTTTGAGGTTTGAAAAATATTTAACCACACTTATTAAAATGGAAGAGTAGAAAAGTTTGTTTCCCATCTTACCAGATGTCTGCGAAGTGAAGCAAAAAGCATCAAACCGATCATTGTTTTTATCTTTTGGCCCATAACTGCGGATGCCTGAAGGCAACTCGCCTCCACAAACTGGTCGTGGGTGAATAATCGGATAATGAACAGTGCCATCATGGAGCCAACCTGCATTGCACCAGTCCAAACCCTCAGTCCAAGCTGCAGGAAGAGACAAAATAATAAAGCTGACCAAGCAGTAGATAGCATTTATTGATTGGGAATAAATGCTTTGAAAAGTGTTTGGGTTACCTCTGTAAAGCTGGCTGTATGTGGCTAATGTGCCATCTTGCACAGCACAAGCCTCTTTGGCTTCTTGGTAATTGAATCTGTAGCGGCCATCTTTACTCTGATACGGGAAGACCACACCTGCAAATAGAAGGCCTGCTGTCAGTGCTGGTTTTTCTCTGCCCTGCCAAAATGAGTGCCCCTATGAAGCTATGAGAGCATTTCAAAATAGCGTGTATATCTTTTGCATGAGTGGTTCTCAGATTTTTTTTTCTTCTGTCAGACCCTTCTTGACAAGCAAGAAAAAAAAAAACCCAAGTTGAATTTTAGTGAAATAAAGTAACCATAAAAACATGGCCAAACCTTATTTTCTCTTCAAAAAAATCCTGTTTATTCACATGTTTTTTTTTTTGCTATTTTACCAGAAATACCATTTTTTTAGCTAGTGGAGGGGTCACCAACTCCAGTCCTCAAGGGCTACCTTCCTGCAGCTTTTAGATGCATCCTTGTTTGACACACCTGATTCAAATGAAAGGCTTGTTAACAGACCTTTGCCAAACTTCATGGCATGCTGAAGAGGTAATCCAATCATTTGATTCAGCTGTGTTGGAGTAGAGATGCATCTAAAAGCTGCAGGATGGTAGCCCTCAAAGACTGGAGTTGGTGACCCCTGAGCTAGTGTATACCATACGAATAATTGAATAATCAGACATGTACCTGAAAAAGTAAATACAAAAATATTTATTAATATTTACCTTCAATCCTCAAAGTAATGGTGACGCTCTCATCCTCAATGCCATTGATCAGCTCACAGCGATACGTTCCTTCATCTTCCAGCTCAAGACGGCCGAGCTGCAGGGAGGCGTCCATGGCATGAGCCTTCCGCAGAGAAGCTCGCTGTCCGAGTCTGCCATATGGCTTGAATGCATGTGCATTGGATATCATAATAATATTTTCTGGTCCAACCTTTTCTGGTTCAGTTTTTGTCCATTTAACCTTGTAATGGCTGGGTTTGGTTCTGAGGATACATGGTAAGGTGACATTATCTCCTCTTTGACCAGTGACGTCTGCAGACACAGGCGGCTCAAGAAGATACTTCAGTTTCTTGGAAGCTGTGGGTAAAGGAATAAAAAAAAGAGCATCAGTCAGTCATAAATAGAACACTAAAGTAAACCTCCACTGTGACAACTGTTTTGGGTAAAAGTACGAGTGGTGTAGTGTAATTTTTCTGCAGTGCAGAAGTTAAATTTTTACCCTTTTGGGTTAAAGCTTTAAAAATTTTCTTTACAAGACACTTTTTTTGGCAAAAATATTTGCATTGATAATCATTAAAAACATAAAATCTAATTCAATCTAAATTAGTTATGCTTTTTCAGAGCGAGTCAACTACAGTACCAAACAGAAGGTGGGATTTGTCAGGTCTTTGAGCAAGATACTAAACCCCCAAGTTCCCCTTGATGCACTTTGAGTGCTCCGATTGAGTAGTGCTATATAAGTTCCACTCGGAAGACAAAATTTAGCCCATACTTACATTTTACACAAGACAAACTCTGATCAGGAGTTCAATATTGGGCAATATTGGTAACATCCACAAATATCAATTATTTTTCTTCTGTTATGTTTAACTGTGTGTAACTGCTCAGTACATTTCTTCAGCCCCGCTAGTTGAATGGTTGGGCAGGGGTTTAAAGAACCAGGACTAAAATTCACAGAATAAATAATAAAAAATGACAAAAGTTAGGCAGTAAATTTACAAGTATGTGCTGAAGTCAGTACATAAATATATAACTGCAAACCATTGCCAATACATCATCCATCACCTATCATCCATACCTGCTCTCTCAGGGGTATATAAAGCTGAAGACCAGGTGAAGCACCTTGATATCAATAAAAGAATCACTGCACAGTTCATTATGAAGGGTGTCACTCTTCCTCCTCCTGTGATTCATGAGAAAACAGAATAATATTTTGTTCTGACAGATGGCCTGGCATCATCAATCAATAAAACTCTCAGTTAAGAAAAATTGTGGTAAACTTTACGATCCAATATGTTTCCCAAATTTTTAATCGGAAAGAGCAAAGGCAAAGACAGAAACCTGCGTAATTGAGAAGATTCAGGCGTTCGGTCATCCTCCAGCATCGTCCAGCACGATGTTTTCAGTGTCCAATCAGAAAATTCTCTGGATAAAGCTTGACTTTGTTTCTCTACTGTTTATCTCTGTTGAGTCCTCTGTCCAATCATCAAATGTTCAGCTGTCATCTGTATCTAACTCTTACTCCCTCTCTTCCCTCACTCTGGTCTTATGGTCCACTCTGTACTCGGCAGTGTGTAAAATGGACTCTTGTACCCCCTACTAATGTACACCACATGAAGATCTGATACTCAAAAGCTTTCTTTCTTTCTTCGTGTTTATTAAATGTGAGACAAAATGTGAAAAAAATTTAAGTTTTCTCAGAGGATTATAACTATGAATGAAACAGGCTAAAACATTTTGGTATTGCGGCTCAAGGTGCAAACACTGACTTGTAAAACATGCCATTATCTGATTTGTTTGAAAATGCAGAGAGCTGACACATTCTAAACCTGCCAGTGGTTTACGTTACCTCTAGAACATTAATACATTAATTGTGAATAAATATAATAATTGATCAAGTGCCAGATAGCAAAGTATCTGTTAACTATAATCTTATTCAATTCCTGTTTTAAACGACTGAAAAAAAAATGAATGTATGCAAAGATAAGTTTTGTGTGTTGCACTTTAAGAACACTTAAGAAGGAGAACTTTAATATTAAACATTAAAACAAAAAAAAGTTGTAGCTTTGGTTAAACCTGCACACTTGTCTTACATTGCCTTGTGCTGTCAAACGGCATGTTGTACAATAAAGTGCATAGAGTAATGAGCCATCTCTGAACCCTGTAGACAACAAGTTAGCCTGTGTATTCTAACCTTTCCCATAAGGTCGATGCCAAAGAGCACCATAGTGCGCATTGAGCCATCTTTGTTATTGCCCACATGGCTCTGGGGGCAGTGGGAGAGGAAGCTGTGTCGGACCTAGTTTCCTATTCCACCACGGTCCTCGGCACAAGGGCGGCATTGTGAGGGTCATGGTCTCCACACAGTGACAGCAGGCAGGAGACACACAAACACCGTCCAATGTGGAAAAAAAGATTAAATGATGGGATTCTTCTGTTTTTGCCTGTGTTGCTTCCCCATTGTGCTCCGTCATCAATGGGACTCTTTCATGTACTCCAATTAGTATTCGCACAAACACCTCTAGGTGACAACAACCAAGTGGCTCTACAGAACTCTCTCCATATACAGTACCAATGCATTCATTATGCTGCTTCAGTTTGCTAAGGTTTGAAGGTACACAGCTATCTTCTACACTTTGATTGGACCATTACAACACATTGATTCTTTCTTATTTCAGTGATTTTGCCTGCTGATGACCAAAGCTTTAGCTGGCCTCACATTCAACTGGTATACAGAAGAGTTCATGGTTGACTCAAATCATCACCCCTCCACCAGTGTGCTTGACAGTTGCTATGAGGTGCTATGCTATGAGAAGTTTAATATTTAGCATGCTAACTAAAGCCTGTAGAATCTCTTTGGGGGTGAATTGCCGGGATGTTGAAACCTATGAAGATTCTTGCATTGTGTTAATACAGACCTGAATGTTTCAGACCAGCAAACTAGATAGACTTCTGCTTATATATGGGAGATCACACTTGTCGATGATCGGTTAGTCAAGTGCATGAAGTCTTGTGAAAATGTTCTTTTTCACTTGACTGCATGCTGGTCCGTGCAGGTATTCATAGTCTTTGTGAGCTCTGGTCTTCTGTCCATGAAAAGGAAAACAATGTTATACTGTTTTGTGGCAACTACACCAATTCTATCAGAGAACAGAAAATCTAAATCATCAGGGAATTTCCTCTTCAGATTCTGGTTGCATTGTCAGGGATAGCTGAATATTGCTTGGAGGGCTTTGTGCTGTTAGTGTGAATTTATGTTGTATAGAAATGTTGCCCTCTGCAGTTTAACTATCATCACGACAATAAGTAACTTTCATTTGTCATAGTGCCATCATGTGGTAGTTTTTAGGCATTTTTTACACCATACTATAATCTATATTTTTCAACAATTTAAAAAAAAAATGTATTCTTTATTGAAAAATATAGATCACAGTTTGCTTAAGTTACTTCAACTCTTTACTGTAAATATAAGAAAGATTCAAAAGCCTAACAAAAATATTTTTCTTATTCTTTTCACTGCAACTGTTTGGTAAATGCTCTCTCACTCTGTGACAATTGATTTCCATTTTCTTGATGAATGTATTCTTGGTGTTTCGCAATTTGCTTTTGAAGCACTGAGCATGGTTTCAAATCACAGAGTCGGTTAAAAGCATTCAGCATGTTAATCTCAACACATTTGATAACTGTTCAGTCCATCTACAGTTGATGAGTGGGGCTGATATGAGAGCTGGTCGACCTGCCTGCAGCCCTGATGTAGTACTGATGCGTGACTCTGTTGACAAAATCTGTGAAAAAAATGCTGGGGTCATGAAAGTGCCTCATGGTAAAAGTATGTACTTTTGCCAACACTTCTACATTTCTGAAACTTCATCATGTAAAGACACATCACCCTAACTTCTAACATACTTACAAATACCCTTTTTCTTGAATCCCACGCAGAGAGTGACAGTTTGTGACAGATTGACCTTCCTTACAGTTTAAAAAGAATGCAATGCTAATGAGTTACTCGAGGCACTTTCTTGTCTGACTAGGTTTCTCATGTCTTCCTTGTGTGTAGGTGGATTATTTGTCTTTGCATTTCATCTAAATACAGAGAGTCTAAAATAAAACCATTTGACCTTTTGATTCTTATGAAGCATATGGTGATCTTCTATAAGAAATATGACACTGAAAGCTGTTTTTTACTCCTTTCCTGCCCTAATTTAATTTTACATCAAGTAAAGTACATACGTTTAAAACCGAAAATGTGTGAAACCAAAAGTGACAAGGTTCTATTTCGAAGCCAGGTCGTAGGAAGAATAATGTATTTTTTTCCTGTTACTTTCAGAGGTCCTTGTAAACTTTCACCGTCCTTGTAACCATAAACCGGTCTGTTCCCCATATGGGCATAAACCGGTCTGTTCCGCTGTTTCTTAGGAAACAGTTCTTAGGAAATGTCAACTGACTGTTACACTGAAAATGAAGTTGCTGGTATTTAAAACCAAAACAACAAGCTGAAAGATGTAAAGCTGAGGTGCACTAGAGAGTCAGGCTACAATTTTAGATGAGTTCATCAGTAAGGGCAAATGTTTTTACATTAAACAAAACACATTTTAAACCATGCAGGCTGCCGGATGAAAACACCAGTCATTATTATCAGTCCTTTACTTAACTTTGTTATACTTACCATTCACCCCTTCACATTTTCCATGCTCAGTTGACTCAAATGTTACCAGTGAACATAATTCAAAGTAATAGTTCACTTTCCAAATTTAGCAGCATTTTTTGCACTCTCTAAAAATTAAGTAAATATGAAAAAAAACTACATTGACTTTGAATAGTATACTTGTTCTCTGTGCCAGTCTCACTGTATCTTTATTTATTTTTCCTTTTACATTATCGCCGATGTTACTGTTTCACATCAATACAAATTAACGTTGAGTACAGATGTGTTTGGAATGTCAATAGGTAGTGTCATATTTTAGTAGTGCGCTGTAGGCATTTAAACATTCCCGTAATGCCATTTCTGCAGTTCAATGCGCTGATGGTTGTCAAGTTATCAGTGCGATGTGTCATTTGACTCTGACCATGATTTTCTACAAATCACGTTTTCATGGTATGCTGATTATTGCGATACAAGACATGTGACACTTGCTAGTCTCGAAGCACTGATGCAGATTATGCATTGGTTGGCTGCTCAGATACCTCATTCTAATGAGAGCACTCATACCCTCCTATCACATTTCAACATGGTTTAGTTTTGATGAACATTTATTTATTTATATAAGGAAGTTTTCAAGTTTTTGCACACAGTCACTGCACAAAATATTTTCCCAAAGATCTTGGGGAACATCAAGATAGGTCTCTTTTTTATGTGTGGCAAATGTGAGATAAGTGTGTTGTGTTTGTGTTGTTTCGTATCAGCACTCAATTTTGTCAATGGAGCAATTTTGATAAGCTGGCCACAACTGCGAAGGTTCACCACTGAAACACTTTTTCCCCCTAATAATGAAATAATCATTTAAAAAATACATTTTATATTTATTTGCATTATATGAGGAAGGGGGCAAATACTTTTTCACAGCGATGTACATAACACAAGAAAATATATTTAAAAAAGACAGGAGTCCTTTGACCTGTTGTCCTTTAAACGGAGTGATTTACTAATTAACCTGAGGCCTGGGGCACAAGCTGGGTAAGTTGTGTAACATACAAGAGTCATAGAAGTAGATATGAATCTCACAGCATAGATGAGAGAGAACTTAACGTTCCAATACATGTTTTTCCCTTTGGAGCTCCCTCCAGGTTGTTTCCTGTCAGAACAATCAACCAAAAACAACAAAATGCAGAATCTTTGGGTACTAATCCTGTAACTAGTGTACACATATAGTCGATACTTTCAGCTTAATCATTTACCTCATAACTGATATTTAAAAATATATATTTAAAGTATTTCCCACAATGATGTAGCACTAACCCTAAGTGCCACTATTTAAAGAAATATATATTTAGTCAGTTTTGCACTGTGACAAGACATTTTATACTGGAGATATATCACATGGTATTATAATGAAAAAGGAAAAAAAATGGTTTAAGATTTAGCAAAATATAATATTGTACGTTCAGATGAAGTGGCATAGATTGAATTTAAACAATGAAATAGCCAGTGTGATGTCTCCAATTGTCCTGTCTTGACACTGAATTGAGTATTCTGGTCATTGTCACCTTGATGTCTTGAAAGCTGGATATGACAAGTGAGAGGTGGATGTGACTTAGGAACCAAGGAACACTGCATGCTCATACAGCAGTGGCTTGTCCAGCAAAAGTAGCCACACACTAACCCAAACAGTGTTTCATGCTATGTCGAGTATTTTATTTTGACCGGGATCATCTTTTTCAAACTGCACATTATGTTGTGTCCAACAAGCTGTGAAACCAGCAATGACACTATGAACTCATTAGCAAAGTGTTTTCATTCAAATGTGTTTTTATGCAGGTTTAAGGCATTACAGGAAGCTAACATTTTTTCAGGTGCTGTCTATGGCTGTAACAAAAATGCTTTAACAAAAAAATGTATTTCAAGTTATAGTAAGATTAATTAATAGATGCTTTTTGCTTTGCTCTCTTAAAAGGTCACATAGGCCTGGCAAAGTTCCCAGAGTACAGTATAAAAGTGCAAAGTACCAGTATAGCTTCCCACTGTCAGCTATCTCCGTCTTACATAACAGGCAAGCTTAGTCTTGCATTTATCTCTTTTCATGTGGTGCTGGGGCTCTTTCTGTTTGTTGTTACTATACTGCTTCTGATGGGGAGATTGTGTTATCAGTGGATCAGAGGAGCCAGTACTGAACTGATGGAATGACAATAAGTAACGCAGTACTACCAAAAAAAAGCCAAACTGTGGTATGCACCCTGAACCCCTGGCGCTAGTTCACTATGAGTCAGGTGACTCACCAACTGCAATTATCTAATGTAGTTTTCACATGCATCTCTCTCCTGTAAGATCTGGAAAAGATACCGAACATTCTAAATTTATCTCACGCAGCAGCATTTCAGCCTTATCTTTAAAAAGTGCAGCTAAGGTGTCTTTTAAGTTTGGTGCCCCTTTGTCTGTCAGTTGGTTTGTCTGTTTTGACATCAGAAGACTGAGGAACTGGCCAATTTTTTTGATCAAATCATAGTTAAAGAAGAGCTTCGTGATCCAAACCTGCACAATAACAAATTGGTCCAGGTTTGGATCGCTTTACCTCAGTCAGAAAAGTGTCTGCGTGTTAGCAATAAGGCCAGGGGCAGATCTGCAGGGGGGCAACTGCCCACTCAACATTTATGTCCTGAAAATACCTGTAAAAACTAATTGCTTGTTTGTCCAAAGGCCTCCATGCCTAGCCCTCTTGCCCCTCCTTTGCCCCCCTCCCATGTAAAATCTTCCAGATCCGCAATTGAGTAAGGTCACAGCTGTGTTTTATTATTGATGTTGCTCATTATATCACTGTATTATTACATTTATTACATGTGACTCCCTCAACACTGTTTTTATGCACCTGTTGGAGTGAACTTTACATGCATCACTTGCAGGTTAATCCAATTTAAATAAACACTTAAAGTTGCAAGGCTAAGGATGAAAAGTCAGTAAAGTCAACAAATGTATGACTTTTTTTCAAAATGAATTGTTTGTTTTACATAAAACTCTCTTTTTTCTAGTCCCAGGTTCAGATTGCATTTGTTGGGACAGCTGTCAGTTTCCCTTTAATATCTAAACATCCCCTTTTTACAATTTCTAACAGGATCTTTCTCATTCAGTTTCTGTTTCAGGTGGTTGCACATCAGTCATCACATTCACATACAATGAGCTGAGAGGTTTCTACATTTTCCCTTCAACAGCAGCAGCAGTTGTGAACTCTAATCAGAGTTTCAGTTTTAAGTTTAAAAAGCTGAAGTTGGCTGAAAACCTTGTTGATTTTAAATGTAAGGCTCTAACTGCCAAGATAAAGGGACGAGAAATGGCATCAGTTCAAGAGCAAAGACAAGATGAGGCATGTCGACATATAGGTCATTATCTCCGAAGTTTTATGTTTCATTTAGGTTATAAATCATAAAACATGACATATCTAATGGGATTTTTCCATAAGCAAAACTATACCTGCATGAATGTTGAATTAAATCCATTCTTCTGTTTTCTGTTATACTGAAGAGTTCGGTATGAAACCTTCTGCAAATAGTCAATGTCAGGGTGTGTGTGCAATTTTTTTACACTGGTTATTTTCATCCTTGTGTAAATTACTCTGGTAAGAGTTTCTTAAAAAACCTTTTCACTCTTAAATTAGTTACAAATACAACACACATGCAGAAAGGAATGTATATATTCATTTACAATTTCAAAACTGACAAAAGGTAAAAGAAGATAAAATAAGCCACACTAAGACTGTTTAAAACGTCTTTTTTTTTTGACTCTGTAATTTTTTTTAATGCATTGGAATGAAGAACACATAATAACATATGTTATAAGTAGATTTTACTTTATAGTTGTTTTAAAAGTGGTCCAGTAATACACACAGACACCTTTTATTTGGGAATAAAATATGTTTTATTTGGAAATAGGTTATATAGTCTCTAGAATTTATGTTTATGGTATTAAAGTGTTTAAAATAAAACTGTCACCAGATTGCAGACTGTTCTGTTTTCTTTCCCCCTCCCAATTAAAGTGCATAATCCTAGCTGGAGCTGGAGGACAGACAGGAAATGGAGAGACACTTTGCTATTATATAAAAAAAATAAAATAAAAACCATAGAAAAAAAACAAGGAAATGCCCTTGTACTCACTCAAACGTGTATTTACTACTGTGTCATATTACACTCAAAGAGATATTTAACCACAGTTTCAAAAGTGCAAAAATATCTATATTAGATTATGGAGTCAAAGCAAAAAAGATATTTTCACTGGGTGCAAAAGTCCATTAATGATCTCACCTCAGACAAGGACATTTGGCTGCGAACTTGCAAACTTGCAGTTGTTAGTGTAACTTTTAGTTGACGTATATCAGTAGAATTTAGCTGAGGGGCTACAGTGTCTTTATTGGGTGGGAATGGACCCCCCAAGGCTGATGCTGCGAACAGCTCTGGCTGTCGTTCATCTGTGTTGATCATTGCCTTTCCGTATGCTGTTAAGCTTAGCTACTTACTCTGGAGGAGGCTTTAAACTTTATGAAAGGAAACTGAGTTGATTAGTCAGTGAAGCTCATTTCAAAACAGTGTTAGGGTTGTATTACACATTAATTTGACTTTTCTTAAAAGTAATTCAGTGCACACACACTTACTCGGTGGGTAAAGTAATCTGTTACGCTACTTGTTACATTACTTTGTTATTACCCCATAAAATGACCAGAAATAGTAGGACAAATTCTGTAGGACAGACATGATTTAAAACGACCAGAAGTTCTCTTCTCCTCTCTCAATGAACTACAAATGTGTCCAGTCTATGGCCACATACATAAAAGGTAGGTACACTGTGATAGCAGTGTGGGCCAAACCTGACACTAATTCTAAATTTACAAGGTCACTTGTTGAAAGACTCATTTACAAACTAAACAGTGCATATTTGTAATATTTCTCCTAATAAATAAGGCCAAAAGATGACTAACTGTGCTTTTAAAGCAACGTGTTACATTAAATCTGTGGTAGAGATGAATAATATATAATGTGTCACACAAAAGGAATTCACAGTTAATTTTAGGTATTTTCATGGATATAAAGTTTATATAACTATTTAATGTTTATTTTGTCGCATGACATCATGTGACTAAATGAAATGCAGGAGAATACCGATCAGTGATGTTTTGACTCTGTGACAGGAAGCTAAGCAGAAAGAGTAGTCTGTCTCTCCAGAGGTTATGGCTTCTCTTTGACGCTCGTGGTATCTTGTGGTAATAGTTTAAATTCTTCAAAATCACAACAGCATTCTTGCCAGCTCTGAAGAAAAGGCAGCCTGTGCTGATGGAAGATGAAGATACAGGTGTGAGTGACATATGTTATGAAACATTATAGCAAGAGGAAGAGAAGGCACATGAAAGTTTCCCTTAGGTTTGAACAACCTCAGCTTGTCCGGTCCTTTCATAAATATATAGCTGTTTTCTTTAGCATCTGTCACAGCTCTGTCTGTGTAAGCAGCGTAGCACGTTGTCTATGCACCTGTGGTTTTAGTTTACTGATTCTGGGGGGGAAAACTGCACGAATGATACCACGCTATGATATCTTATTGTGAATGATTTCTACAACAAAAGAGTCATATCATCATTTGGTGAATTATTATCTTGTTATTGAACTGCACGTGAGACATTCTATTGTAAAAGGAAGAAAACTTGCAATTACGGGGGAAAAAATCAGCATTGTGAGGCACTGATATCTATGGACGCTCCATAAATTTAAGGTATGATGCTATTCATGTACAATCATTCATATTGTTCCCAAAAATAAATGTTGTTACATTCCCCTAAAAAAGGAGGAAAGAGAATGTTTTCCATGCCGCAGAGAAGGTTGTGAGAAAAAGTTCACTCGCCGCTTCAGCTTGGAGAGCCACGTGCTGGGAGACCAAGAGGGGAAGAAGCCCTTCAGCTGTCCCGTTCCTGGCTGTGAAAAGAGCTTTGACATGGAGAGGTGTATGAACCAGCAAAGAAAAAGCTGAAGAAGCTGCATCCTAAAAAGGTCCAGGGGGTGAGGGAAAGTAACAAAAGGTGTCCAGGTAAAAAAAAAAGGAGACGGGGGGGGCAAAACGGTTAAATTAAAGAGTTTTATTAATTCTTCTTATTGGACTGAACTCAAAGAGACAGTCAAGCCGCTGTTAGCATTTAAAGAAACGAAATAAAACCCAAGCGTTGGTCAGTAAACTGAAAAGTGAGTAAAGTAGGATTAGTCACCACACACACACACACACACACACACACACAATCCTCCACAGAGAGGGAGCAAACAATCACCCCACTCACAGCTCACTAGCTGCAACCACCAACATGGCTCTCTGACACCAGAACTCACCTTTCTCTAGACTTAAGTAATTCTAATTGCTGATGGGAGTCAGCTGTACAAAAAAGGTGGCACCTAAAGCAGGAGAAGAAGACACACCCACACAAGGGCAACTAAAGGAGGAGGCCTGTTAGTGCTGCAACAAATATACACAGATTAGTGTGTAATTACATCTTCCAACAAATTGATACTGTCTCATAAACTTAGAATTAATCAATTAAAAGTACAAAGGAATGGGCACCAGTTATATAGATGCCTCACCAGGGCGAGATTGACATTGCCATTTTGTCTAATCTTGTTTTATGTTTGTGACTAAAGAGCAGCAACATACTTAGATGCCAAAAGCATAAGAAGTGAACTAGCAGGTGTTTGTGTGCTTTACACTTCTGGATGATATTGCTGTTTTTATCCTCCTTATCAGCACTTTGAACATCTTGATTTGGTCTTGACTAGACTCAAAGAACACAATCTAAAGTTAGAGAAGTGCCGCAGTATTAAGATTGATATCTCTGGCATGTGATTTCTGCATGGCCACTGACCCCCTTAGTAGCTGAATGGGCACTGCTGACTAGCACAGAGCTAAAGTCATTGTTTTTTCTTGGAGGACTTTGCTAGGCGTGCCACTCTGCTCAGCTCAATATCATGGCAAATTGTGAAATGAACATGCCGGTCCACCGTGTCCATTTCACGCTCCAAAGTGTGAAATGTACGTGCATGCAGAAGTTGCAGTAAATTGCATTAAGCTGCAATGTAAGACTGCAACGTTGCTTCGGTTTGACCAGATTTCTAGAACTGAGAGCTGCGATATCCAAAGCAGGATGGTTACTGTTTTTTCAGTGGTTGTATCACAGACTGGGGAATAATGATGAGCAACATGGATGGGTTGGTGGTGTGCCTAGGGCCTCTGTTTAGGACTACACTTCCTCCTCACAGTCACCCAGCCATCCAGTTTTCCTCAGTGTTTGGGACAATCTTCTATAGAAGAGTTAACAGTGACTATGCTACCTCCGGCTGCTACATAAAGGGGCCTAGCTAGATTTTTCAAGTTTTTCAAGGGTGCAGATGCTTGATGCTGTCAGTACCTTTATGGTCCAACATTTATTTAAGCCCTGGTGGTAACTTATCAAAGGGACTGTGACCTTTCAACACAGGGTCCCATCTGGAAACAGGGGATAGAAGGGACAGTATAAAGAGGAATAGTAGCGAGCGCTGATCCTTTAACTCTTGTTCTGATGCAGAACTGTGGTGGGCAAATGTGGTTGTGGGATGCTACAAAGTCATGATAAGCAATACAGCAGCTGAAGAACGGTGGCTTTATCACGTGAGAATATCAGAAGTATTGCTTACACTATGTGTATTTGCATATTTGTTAATACAGAGACTAGTTAGAGAAGATTTCGGAATTCGGAAAACATTCAGGTAGAGGTTTAAGGTGCAAAATGAATTTTTTAGGTCATGTATACTTTTTACTGAGTATGTTTATGTGTATGTACTTATATGATACTAACTGTCTTTTCTTCTTCTTTCAGTAATTTTTAATACCATACCAATCAACGGTGGCAAGTGTGTCAGTCAGTTTCCCGTGTTACAGCATTTCTGTCTAAGCTTTGAGAGAAAAAATTGTTTTAAATATAGGCTGATATGTAACCTAAATTGCATCCTGTGTGTGTGTGAGCCATATTGTAATACTTTTTTAAATTTTTCCCCATTTTCATTTTTTCCCATGGTATTACTTTCAGATAGGCTAAAATGCCCTTATTTTATTATTATGGATGTTGTTATTTTGGTTTGTTTTCATGTCACCTGCCAATTTTGCAATATTATAGTTAGATACAATGAAGTTCCTGAGTCGAGGCTAATACCATGTAGGAGTCGGGCTTTGTATAATTGTTCATGATGTAAGGATTTTCTGTGTATATGATAGTATAATTTGATTGCAGTGCTAGAAACCGTTGCGGTGAGGGAGGTGTTTATTCCATGTAATTATCCCTGTGGGATTATAATTATTTATAATGGATTTGTTGCTAAAGTAACCTGTAAGCCTCCTGTTGGTGTGATTTAGTAGTTTTTTCTCAGGTGATTGCTACAGTGCTTGCACCATTAGAAGGTATTGGTGTGAACCATTAATACTTTGTGCAAATATGTTTTTTTTAATAGTCTAGTATTATTACATATCTTTTAAATGACAAAAACCCTATATGTATTTGCTGATACTGGCCTCCTGTCCTTTTCATTCTAAAGTCATCCCTGTGTGATTCTAATTGACATTTGTATGAGTGGTAGGCCTCAGTGGCTACAGTGTTTTATTGCTTTCATCACAAGGAATTGAGTTTTACTGACTCATCCATTAATATTGGACTCAAAGGAGTATGACAAAGTTTTACACCATCCTCAAGATTAAATAAACATGGGCACATATTGACAGCTGAGGTAAACAGCAGATTTACAGCCTACAGTCACTACAGATAAATGACAGCCAGAGCTTTTTTTCCTACAGTGGCCATCATAGCTACGATTATGCACTTGAATTTGGTGTAGGGAAAAAACACACACGAAAAAAAGAAAAGAAAAAGCGTTATTGTTATTATATGATAACATACTTTAAAAGATGCCTTTTTGTCTTGGGAGGGGAACCAGAACTCTGTTGCATTGACTTCTTTTTTAACAAAATGTTTTCTTCTGTAATCATTTTATTATTTCTCTCTATAATTCTCATATTCATTTATTCACGTGCCTTTATCATTAATGGTCTAGTCCAGTATCTACCTGGGCTGTAACTTAACCAATTAATCTATTAACCAATACCAACCTGTTATATGTCAGCTGGTCTAACTATGAAGATGTAATTGGTTAATTTGAATTTTTTTTAATGTTTCGTGTCCTTTATTTAAGCACAAATTGCACTATGTGTTACTGTGACCCTGATGAAGGCCACAAGCCGAAATGCGTTGGTCAGTTAATAAAGTTGTTACTCTTTTACTTTAGGTGTTGCAGGAGTCCCTGTGTTGTGAGTGGCACAACCATCTGCCATTTGATGGTGAGGTGAGGAAGAGAGAACAGAAGACCTGCTGTGCATCTTCACAGACAGGATGACTGTTCTTTCTCTTATTTTTGTTAAGTCTGGACTTTTAGTCACCTTTTATTTGTTGTTT
>VUQR01011774.1:67310-77521 GCA_015108515.1 Hemichromis elongatus
GTTTACCTGAGGGTGAACAAAGCCAATAAATAATGAAAGAGGTCATCTTTCAGTGATCTAAAGGTTACAAGTGTGTTATCAAGAATGTTTCAAGGACTTCAGTCTGTCTCTGTTGATCTGTTGTTTGTTTGTTTTTTTTGTTTTTTTACCAAATTAGAATTAAATAAAAGGGAGACAATTTCAGTGTCTTGAATACAATGCAATGTGGAAACATGCAAATAAACGGTGTTATGTAGTTATTACTAAAGGTTAAGCAGAAGCCAAATGTTAGACTCTAACTTTACCCAGTGAAGCCTATTATTGCTTTTACTGTGTGGTGTCAACCAGGAGCTACTGAGAATTGCATGTGGGCCAAAACGACAACGAGGACACTGGGACACCTCTGCATGGTCCTGCGAGTTAACTGTTACCATAGTGACAGCAGGCAAAGCAGAGTGTAATTTTGTGTTTGGGATTATGGGATAAATAGGTGAACATAGATGGAAACACCCAGGTGCAAGTTAAGAGAGTTCAGATTCATATGCTTCTTGTCGCAAAGCTAGTCTTTCACACAATACTAGTGATAAAATGATAATCCAAGAATGAATAGGATGTTTCACCATACTGAACCTGTCACAACCTAACCTGATGTTCCAGTTAACCAAAGCTTATGTAAGTAGCCATTCAGTCTGTTTTTTTTTATTTCACTACAAAGCCCTCGAGTCACAGTGTTGCTGCCAATGATTGAGTGAGTTTGTTGGGAGTAGTTATTAAGGAAAACATTCCACACCAATCCAAGCGGGTGATATCCTCCCTAAAAAGTACTGTTGGAATTCCTCTGACTAAAGAAAATTTATTGCAGTTTGACCACAAAAAAACCCCCCAAAAAAACACAAGGGGAAAGTTTTTAAAAAAAATACTATAGGTACTTCATGATTTCATCATCTTGTTTCTCAGTTTTTAACTCTTTTCATCCACATGTTCTACATTTCGCAGGTTTCCAGGATGTACATGTAATGATCTTCATTGGTTTCGGTTTCCTCATGACTTTCCTGCAGCGTTATGGCTTCAGTAGTGTTGGTTTCAATTTCCTGATCGCAGCTTTAGCCTTACAGTGGGCCACACTTATGCAGGGTTTTTTCCATGGTATGCACGGAGGCAAGATCCACGTTGGAGTGGAAAGGTATGTGGATAACCATGCATATATGAATGTGCACGCAAACCCAATATGCAAAATACATAAATACGTCATTATAAAAAGGAGTGCACACAATTGGACCCATCCAAATACATATACAAACAAATCAGTTTAATTTGCTATCAATATATGGCTTATAATAAGAGCAGCTCAATGTACATAGGCAAACAATTAAACAAAATACTAATTTAAAGAAATAGATAGATCGATAGATAACCAGAAAAGATCATGGATTTGACAAGATTTATAAACATCTCAAAGTTATTCTAGAGCCTGTCCTGATCTCCGCTTGTGAGACTGGCACATGTGTACTTAAAAAATTGGCAATAAAGATCTTAATTTAACCATTTCTCAAGAAAAGGAGTGGCTGACTATGGGAGTGGCTGACTATGGGAGTGGCTGACTACTTCTGCAGTGTTAATGCCTCATGGTTAAGCAATTCCTAGAAATATTGTTTAACTCCATTGTGTGACCATTGCTCAGCTGCATAGCCTGCATTTAAACTGTAAACACTCTTACCACTTGATGAATGCAAAAAAACCCCCAAAACAAAACAAAAGATTGTGTTCGCTTTAGGTAGCAAGACTAGTTTTGAGTATAAACATACTGACAAGGTTTTGCAAATGCTGAGGGCAAATGTGTTACCTCTTTAGTTGCTGACTGGAGTGCTACAAAATATGTCACGTCCTGCAAATTACAAAATAAGTCTGTGGATTAGTAAAGATGACGCGTGTTTTGTTATGTTGTCTTTGTGTTGTGAAGTTTATCATTCTAAAATTCCGTTTTGTTTTTACATTTTTGTTTCTTTCAGTATGATCAACGCTGATTTCTGCACCGGCTCTGTGCTGATCTCATTTGGAGCTGTTCTGGGTAAAACAAGTCCAGTCCAGTTGCTTGTTATGGCTGTGTTTGAGGTCACACTGTTTGCAGTCAATGAGTACATCCTGCTGAGCCTTCTTGGAGTAAGTTTTTTTTCTTTTTCTTTATAAAAGTTTTTTTTTTTATAAAGATATTCATATTATGAAAACGTGTCTAAAATGCACAATGCATACCTGAATTTTCACCATTCTTGCTCCTGTCCTGTTCCAGACCAGGGATGCTGGTGGCTCCATGACCATTCACACATTTGGAGCCTACTTTGGCCTGATGGTGACTCGAGTCTTGTACCGACCTAACCTGGACAAGAGCAAACACAAGAACAGCTCAGTCTACCATTCTGATCTGTTCGCTATGATCGGTAAACATTCGTAACTACTGTCAGGTGCTTGCTAGCTGCTGTTAGCATGAACTGTCTGTCTGTAATCACCCAAATAAAAACATATAGAAGCACTCTATAGTATTTGAAACAGGAATAGTTATATTTTGAGTGATTTGAAAGAGTAAAATTCTATCAAAACTTCTGTAGTGATGAAATACTAAAATGTTGTCTTTTCTGGTTCTGGTTCTACATAGGTACTCTCTACCTGTGGATGTTCTGGCCCAGCTTTAACTCTGCCATCACAGCTCATGGAGACGATCAGCATCGTACAGCATTGAACACCTACTACTCCCTGGCAGCCTGCACTCTGTCTACTTATGCCATGTCTTCCCTCACAGCTCATGATGGCAAACTGGACATGGTGAGGATACAAAATTATAATTTATGACTTGAACTGTAGCTTCCAAAAGCAACTCAGTTTAACTCTTTACCACTTAAAAGCTTCATAGGAGTATCCCTTGAAGCTTATTTCTAAACTGTCATATTGCAGGCCTCCTTGTGGGACAAAATGACTGAGTTTGCATCAGAAGTTAGTGGGGGTGGTCTCTGCTTATGCAGCTACAAAATCCAGAAATTATTCTAGTGGACATCAAAGCACATTTTTATTGAAACATACTGAGGTGTAAAACTCATTATAATGGGTTTAGAGAAGGTTGTCAAATGGAAAAAGTTTAGGAATAAAAAATATAATTAAAAATGATTCACATCAGTATTCAGAAGGAGTGCACAATCAGTATAAACACAGTGAAGGCAGGGTGGGGTCAAGACGAAGGAATGAAAGAACTAGCTTTTTTCCTCCTGTCAGCAATGTGAAACTCAGCTGATCCAGGTCACGACAGAGTCACTAGTGATAAAAACTGACAAACGTGTCAGCTGACGGTAAACTCAATCGAAAAAAATGACACTGTCGCTCAGTCACATGTGCTTGTTGTCAAGCCCATCTCTTAACAGTAAAAAGTCAAGACGAGACATTCCTCTGCTGAGTTGAACCAAACCAAACAGGAAAATATAAACAGCTCATAAAATTGACAAAGGGGACGGACGAGCCCACACAACCTGCTGATAGTAAAGACAAACCAATCACCTGAAGGAATCAGCTTGTCTGAAATATCTTCCACCTATTTGCTAGCACGTGGTGCAAAACCAACAAGCTTGAGAAAGATTAATTATCTTACAGTTCTTGGTGCATCTGATGGTCTCATCTGATCATTTATCATTTTGTAGGTCCCTTTGACAAATGAATATGTTATATAAATCTAATTGAGTGACGCCAGGATTTGCTGTCTAATTATACAGGTGCATTAATAAAAGTCCTTCTGTCACCATTTTAGGTCCACATTCAAAACGCTGCCCTTGCCGGTGGAGTGGCAGCAGGAACAGCGGGAGAAATGATGCTGACTCCTGTTGGCTCCATGATTGTTGGGTTCGTGGCTGGTATCATCTCTGTTCTGGGCTACAAGTACCTCTCAGTAAGGCTGATTCAGTTTTCATGTTTAATACATCAGAGAATGAGCTACAATGTAGTAGTCGAAGGGAAAGGAACAAAAACAGGTTGCTAAAACATATAATTTTAGCTTGTCTTTCAAAAATATGTATTTGATAATTTATGTTTTCAGGAAATAAAAGTGTTAAAAAACACTAAAATTAATAAATGTTTACTGAAAATATTATTAACTTAAATGGGCTGTGGATAGATGATGTTGTTTAGCAACAGTTTCATCCACGAAACAAACACTGTCACACAATCCTCTTATTTTGTTTTCTCTCCATCAGCCCATCCTGGAGAGCAAACTAAAGATCCAAGACACCTGTGGGGTTCACAACCTGCACGGTATGCCCGGTGTTCTGGGCGCTATTGTGGGAGCAGTCACTGCTTCTCTGGCTACCAGAGATGTTTATGGCGATGGGTAAACATTTCTTTTAATATTTGTCTGAAAAAAGAAAAAGGTGTAAGGTAAAATATTATATATCTATATATCTATATATATATATATATATATATTTGGTTATTAAGCTCCCCCATTGGCATTAAAAAAAAGTAAAGCCACTGCAGTTCCTGGATTAGACACATTGGGCTCATGTTTACAGTAGGACTACATTGTAATGGAAGGTTAAGGAAGAACATGAAGAACAGTACATAATGCTGATTTAAAGGAACACAGCAACATATTATTTCTTACTTCTAGTAGTATAGAGAAAAAAGAAGCACTACCAATAAACATCTAGAGCTATTTGAGTTGAGATCATTTGGCAAAGAACAAAGGGTGAAAGAATTTGAAACATAACTTTAGTATAAGGTCAAAGTTATGAAGTGTCAAGACCAGGATATAAAAGAACACTAAAAATATTTCATTTAAAAGGTTACATATAAAAAGTGCAATTATATATACATATTAATGATTTTTTTGATGATTCATAAATCAGAAATTATCAGGCAGAAAACGTAAGGCTTTCTTCAATCTGCCTCATAATTTCTGATTTGTTGGGGGTTGCAATTGGATGGAAATTTGTTGGATGAGGAGGTGTGAAACTCCATCCAGTTAAATGTGAGCTTACCTGATGTTTTTCCTCTGTGAATATTTTAGTATGGAAGACGTGTTCCCTGAAGTGGCAGAAAATGAGAGAACCACATCTTACCAAGGCGGGATTCAGGCCATCTCCCTTGCTGTCACTCTGGGCATTGCCCTGTTGGGAGGGCTGCTTGTTGGTAGGTTCACGCCCCTTCTTTAGTTTTCTAATTTCCTTTGATTTAACACAATTTTAAACTACCTGATATAAAACATAAAATACAGTTTAACTTACTGGACTTTTATGACCTGCGACTTACCAGATTAGTAAAAAGCAAAAAATCTTATGTAAATGATATCTCAATATTTATAATTTAATGATCAGCAGAAACCCAAAACATTGCTTTCAACTTCTTTATTAAAAAAAAAAAAAAAAAGATTATTTACAAATAATCCTTTGTTTAGGTTTCATTTTGAAACTGCCCATCTTCGGAACTCCTTCTGACGTCTTGTGTTTTGAGGACGACATCTACTGGGAAGTAAGTTTAATGAAATTTTTAGACACTTATTATTTTAAATTTTTTTCACAGCCAAAGAAACACTGCAACTGTACTGTAGGCTACGTGGAGTTTAAGATTCAGACTTTCCTGCTGTAAAACGGAGCAGTGCCTAGGTTTGCCACTAGATGGGAGTGTTTCACCAACAATCAGATGTCAAAGACTCTCATAGGGCTCATAGCTAGTGAAGCTGTCGAACCACCAGGTGGAGCAAATTCAACACTACATATTATGATCAGCCTGGTACATTACAAGAACAGAGTTTGAGCACTTTGGGCTGACGTCATTTAGATTTTTGTTGCCCTTGATGCTTTTCAAGTTTGTCTTTATTCTTTGTCTGAATGTTTGAATGACCACACGTTTAAAAGAAATATATTTGTCCCATTTTTACAATACATCTTTAAAAAAATAAATAAATAAATCTCCACCTCTGCTTTCGCACTAGATAATTTAGCACATCTATATTCTTTCCTGAACTCCTATCTAAATATTTAAAAAAGAACAAAAGACCATTACACAAAGTTCATGGAGTTCTTGAAATAGATCGGGAGTACACTGAAATTTAAATACACAGAACCAGTAGACATGTAATACCATAAAAACAAGAAGCAGCTATGAGCACCTTGAAATGTGACATAATGGAAAATGGAAGGATGTTTGAGACCGGAAGTCTGGAAACTCAATTTATCTCCTGCTATCTCTCAGGTACCTGAGGAGGGAAGTTGTGAGGACCAGTTGGCTACTGTGAGGACAGAAGAGGTCGCAAAGCCAGAGGAGACTGAGAAGCTTAACTAGACACAAAAAGACAGAACCAGGCACACACACTGTGAGATTCTAGAAACCCAGACCCTTCTAAGAAAATAGCTATAGCTATAAAGCTACCTATATTGTACTAATGTAAATGTAAATTTGCCAAAATGAGCAGTTTCAGAAGCCTTTATATTTTTTTCACATTTTTTTCTTTTCAAAGCCCCCTCCCCCCTAAATAACAAACAAACAAACAAACAAACAAACAAAAAACCCCAACAACAATAAAAACTAAAACTAAAAAGAACATAAAACCTGTCCATTTAATATGTTCTGGAAAGTTTCAACCACTAGATGTCAATCTAGAGTTCCATCCCTCTGTGCTACTGGCCTGCGGAAAGGCTGCATTCGCAAATGAGATGTCCATTTGATGAAAGGTGCTTTGCAATTGTTTCCTAAAGCAAGGTATTATTACAAAATAAAAGTTTTACAAACCAAAGACAGACATCTAATAAAAAAAATACCTTCAGAATATTACATATTACAAATGTTGCTTTTCAAACAATATGTTTGTTTTTAGTTATGTACATCTATTTGGTTAGTATGACAGACATTTAAACATTTACGAGACTGACCTAAAAACAATTACATTTGAAGTTACATAATTTTGAAAGACATTATTGTAATATTTTTGGCAAAATAAATATTTCAAATGTGTATTGTGTCTCATTTAATATTGATTATTGATCATCATAATCAAAAACGGTCATCAGAATGAAACATAGAAAAGTCTGTTTTTTCTATGTTTGGCTGTCATAAGATTTAGTTAATTTTATAGAATATGGTAGGAAGAAAAGGAGCTATGTATTCAAGTCTCTGCTTATTATGATGAAGGCCAGTCATCATTAGCTCTTTTGTCTTGAAGCCTTAATGACTGCATAGCAATAATGACAGAATGGGTTAATGCTTTCAATTCATATGGGATTTGTGTCTCGCAAGTAATTTACACAGTTTCTCTTTTAAGGATGAAACAACCAAAGAAAGCAGGTGTCCTCACAAGAAATGGTCCCCTCAGTGTCTGTGTATGAGAAGTGATTAATGCCACTAAAGAAGTACAGAAGCAATTTAAAAACAAAACATGCATGCACACTTTGTTTTATCATTCCTGCTACAAAGACTTGACAAGATGTGCATTATCAACAACTTTTAAAAAAGGACACACTGTAATACTGTAATAACTTGTTCCCCTGCATCAGCCCCCACTCAGTAGACTCAGTTATCAATCGTTATACAGTTTTGTCCATTGAGATGACTGTCCATGAATCTAATCATGGTATATCATGTAAAAAAAAAAAGTTTTTTCCTTATTTATATGGTTTTTAATCTGTTTTTTAATTTTGCCTTTTGAATATCAAACTTTTTCTACAGTGCCTAAAATATACACTTCTTTGTTTCCTTTTCTAGAGCGCAATGAGGAACTATTGTACCTAATGCATATTTACCAAAATAGCAACCTCATATTTGCATTGTGGGAGGATTGATGGTAACCACACACAGGTTTATTACAAATAATGGAAAGAAGATCAAATAATACAAACAGAGGCTAAGATGGCTTTTTTCCACTTTCAGTTTATGCATCGAAATGTTTAAGGGAATGTATGGATGTCTCACCAGTATGGTTTATATCTAAGAACATAACCACTTGACCTGATTTTATTCCAACTGGTTAGAACATTACAAGTAAAACTCTGGAAGAGGGGGACAGAACAACATGCTTTATGCCATGCTTTAGACTAGAAGTGACATAGGTAACTGGCTGCCTCCAGTCCAATGTTTGACCATATCACCACTTCCTCCTTTGCACCAATCATAAAAACTATGTCCAGTATAGTGGAACACGTTTATTTTTGTAGCAAATGCTGTCTTACATGGCTATTACATACAACTTGACCAAAAATTTTTTAATTATTTTTTATATATGGGACATATTATTGTATTCTTCAAACTGATAACTTTGCCAAGAACACATGTGTTTGTTTAAACAAGCAAGATTCAACCTTTTTTTTTCTGATCAGTCACAATATATTTCAGTCTGGATTATATGCATGCATATCTTCCATGTCCCTCTTGTTTTCCTGCCACTGTATTGCATTAATCGCCCTTCATATAAGGGGCCCCTTACAGGCTGCAGGGGCCTTGTTTTACCCCCCACCCAGTTTGGTGATGGTTTCCTTGGCGTGAACAGGCGCCACAGCCTTTTCCCAAGAACTAGAAGACAGGTGGACAGCTGTTTACTGAATAGGCGCTTATACTGAAGAGCTTAATTGAGCTTCATAGGGCTAATTAAAATGCAAGGAAAAATAATCATGATTATGGTAATTATTCTATTGTCTAATATGTCTTCTGGAGATGTGCTTCTTTGGCATCATACCTGCAATATGTTGAAGACCATGACAAAAAAAAAAGTAAAAATCCTTTGAGGTTGTCAAGCTTGTACAAAAGCTATCATTATAATAGAAAAAAATGGTGATATTAAATCTCTACTGCCCAAAGTAAATCATTTAGGGGTCTGGTGTAAATAAATATATAATAAATCTAAATAAAGCCTGGACAGGAAAGGCCGCATTTTCTCCTTTTTTTTGACATTTCAGAATTAAGTCTTTGTTTTCATTTATTGTTTTAAACTATTATGATGATGGATTTTTTTAAATTGTTAAAATAGATTACCTTCTTTCTGATAGGGCAGTAAAATATAATTTATTAAAAAAAAAAACATGATTTCTCACTTTTTCAGTATAACATCACATGCAAATTTCTACGAAAATAATATACTCTTGACCTTATAACTGTACTTCTCTACATGTGGTCACTGGGCAAGGCACAGCATGGGAATGAAGCTGATCAGTCCCTCAGGCAACACGGGTCATCCTAAGCAGCTGTAGCCTCCTGTGGCCCTGCCTCCGGCTCGTATGTGATTGTTATCCTTAACACTGCTCTGGAGGTGAACATAATGGATTAATAGGCTCCCTCAGGATCTCCTGGTCCCCCGTGGGAGCCCTTAGTCTGCTTGCAGTCCTGTGGAGGCCATAATGGGGTAAGGCTTACACCACTTTATTGATCTGACACACTGACAGGATATCGGACACTGATAAGATTTATAACAAAATACATCATTTATGAAGGGATAGCATGAAATGGGGGCATTTAATTACCTGAAATGTTTGAGAACATGAACCTCAAACAAACAATACATTCATGAAATTCAAAGTGTTTTTTGGAAACAAGAAAGGCCATCAGAGTTTAATCATTTTATAATGTGGCATTTGGAATACATACAGAAGTATAGAGCAGAAAAAGTACAAAACCCTGTGTAGTTGAGTATAAATTAAAAAAAAATAGTTTGTTTTTGTTTTGTTTTTTTTAGGCTACGTCCACACTAGAAAACGGAGCTTTCGTGGAAAAAACGATCCCCGTCCACACTATCGTTTTGAGTTGTTTTTCACACCTTTGCGCGTCCAGTACTGCGCATGCGTGAAATGTTAGACGAGCTGACCTGTCTGTTGTTTATTTACTTTCCGGCTCTTTAAAACGAGTGGCGAAATGGCGAGACAAAGCACCGAATGTGTCAAATGGAATGATAATGAGGCGGAGCTGTTGCTCCGAGTTCCAAATAAGTACATATTAATCTTCAACACGGCCACTAAAAACTTATTGACTGAAACTAAACTGAAACTGAGCAAACAAAACAACAAAACAACTGCGGTACGATGCCGTCTGACCATTTTAGTTAAAGGGGTCACATGACTGCATCATATGACTAACATACGTCACCGTTTTAATAAAAGCTCCGTTTTTGCCGTCCACACTACGCGAAAACGCTGCGTTTTTAAATTGATGCGTTTTCGAGACCGTTTCCAAAAAAGCTCCGTTTTCCCTCCGTCTCAGTGTGGACGGGAGGGCGAAAC
>VUQR01011775.1:0-10808 GCA_015108515.1 Hemichromis elongatus
TATTTTGTCTATTTTGACCATATATTTAACAAATAATGTATTATAATAATATACTATTTATGACACCCCCCTCCCTTTCACAATGGTTCGTTCCACCCGTCCGTCCAAGCTACGGTCGCTAGCATAGCGTCTCTTGCTATGATGCAGCTCAGAAAGTGACAAACGAAGGCATGTCGCATCACACAGGGTATGTTTATTGGGTTAAATTTTATCTGTGAAAAATGTAGAGGGCCCAGAAATTTTGGTTTCCATGGGGCCCAGAATTTCTGGCAGCACCCCTGTGTATGTTCCCCACGACAGGTGATTCATGGCTTCTTCCTTCTTTTTGGCTGCTCCCTTCATGGATCACCTTCCTCCATCTCACCTAAGTCCTAGCAGCCCATTCCGTCACACCAGCCCTCTGCATCCATGGTCCTTCTCTGTCGTCATCCTCTTTTCCTCCTGCCTGGCACCTCCATATCCAAATCATCTCAACCTTGTCTTTGTCACCAAACTGCTCAATCTGAGCTCTCCCTCTACTAATTTCTAATCTCATCCATCTCTGTCACTCCCAATGAAAACAGTTTCTTCTCCTTCAGCTCTGACTCCTTTGTTTTTGTCAGTGATCCACCTGTGCTATAAATGACAGGTGATTAGAAATAACCAATAAAGTGCCCCTAAATGTGCCAACATAGATTTTTTCCATTTATTTCATAGGAAAGTACAAAGAACAAACAGTAATAGGAAACATTTACTGTTGAGGATATTGCTTTTCTCCTGGTTTAAGTCTCCTTGTAGACCTGAGACTAATAATGAATGCTTCCTCTCCATTTGGATCTCTACCTCGGAGCAGCACTAGACACTTATTCAAATTGGCTTCAGAAGTGCCTGTCTTCTGCCTTCCCTCATGTTTATCACTGTTAAGTATAAGTTGACATTCCTTGCCACGAATGATGAAATACTGCTAGCATAACAAACACTCAAGCTCATTGTGACAATCAAAACAGCATTGTGACATTGTTTTTCTCAGATGATTAACTCCAATGAGAGGGAGGTGAGGCCTTGCTGATTGGCCACAAACCTGTTTGGTGCGTTTTTCTTTTTACCTTTTTTGTTTGTTTCTTTTCCTCTCCTCCTGCTTGACAGCTGTAGCACTTCCAGAAATGTGTTTAATTAATTCTCAATCTTTACTAATGATACTTACAAAGGAAGGGCTGCTTTTTTTTTCTCCCTTACTTATGTTACGTTCTAAGTCTAACAAGAAATTGGCCCAACTCACGCACCACCCAAGAAAGAACGCAAACAGTATTAACGTTTAAAGTGCTAAGCAGCCATTTATTTGCTTCAGCAGTGAGCAATGCCAAAAATAATAAACAAAACTCCTTAACGGTCCCTATGCTTTCCTACACAAATGAAAACCAACCAAAAGACAATTAATTCACTTACCTAACTTTCTAGCGAATAACAGGAGAAAACTTACAAAAATGGCTTCTCGCGCCTACTAGGCTGCTGCAGTGAACAATATATACAAGGTGAAAATAATTACACAATTGCTACTTTACAACTCTATTTACAAGATCAAGGTTCTAACGCCAGACACACACGTACATGAGGTTATACTTGCAAGACACTCTACGAAACAACGAATCAAAAACACACACACAGGCTCTTTGTTGGATGGTGGAGGCTAGGAAAGACGGGGGAGCTGGGTGGCTGTCATCTGGAGGTTAAATACTAGAGGTGATCAACCAATTATCCAATCCCAGGACAGGAAGAGACTCCACCCAATTACTCAGCTGGCACGCCCAGGTGTCCACCCCCTAAAAAGGAAAAGGAAAAAAAAAACACAGCCATCCTCTGGTGGGAGGAGTCACACGTAAAACACACACTGAAAAAATTGGATCATAACACTTAAGTGAGTTAAAGAGAGATAACTAAACCGTGGATGCTGGTCATGAATAACAAAATGAGAGACGGGGTGAGGAGCTTGGCCATTCAGGAGGGACTCTGATTGGAGCCAGTGCTCGTCCACATGGAAACGATCCAGTCTAGGTGGTTCGGGCATCTATCTAGGAAGCCTCGTGGACACCTCCTAGGTGAGGTATTTTGGGCATGTCCTACCTGGAAGAATTCAGAGGTATAACCAGGACTCCCTATCAGTTGGAATGGCTCAGTCTCCCCTCCTGATGTGCTGGAAGTGTCTGGAATAAGGAAACTATGTGCTTCTCTGCTGTGACTGCTGCCCTGCCGCACGAACCCGGATAAGCAGTAGAAACTGGATGGGTGAATGGATAGTTGATAGCTGAATAAGCTAGCTGTGGTTCACCTCATTGTTGAGCGAGTTTGTGTCTGCTGCTTCATTTAGAGACTTTCCAGATCCCTTCAGATATTTTTAATAGCAGCTAGTGAAATATCTATGGACAGCACTGCTTTACAAACAAAGGTCATGCTCTCCCCCTGCCAGCATTGTTATCTCTCCTCCTCTTGATCCTTTTAGCAAATTAGTGAGTAACATGTGGCGTGTACATTTTGCGAGCATCCTCTGGATCTAAGCAAAGTGTTTTATGCATTCTCCCTTAATTAGATTTTATTCTTTCAAATCATTTGCATGATCAGCTTCCAACCATCCTGTTTCACTCACTTTGTCGCATACAATGTTATCATAGACGTACTACCCAAGTGGTCATGAATGTGAATTATCACAAAGCAACAATGAGATACTGTATGACTCTGACATGAAATAAGTGTCTCCTCAGTAAAAAGATATGACCCATATTATTGTAAAGGCAGTGCATTATCTTTAGCAGAGTTTTAAACACAGTTATGCACTGCCAGCACTCCAGCTTCAGCCGCTGTTAGACTCAAGGACTCGGATATTCTCCTGGCACTTCAGTGTTCCTTCAAGCACCCACTTTGTATTCATCTTTCCCTCACCGCACAACAACAACAACAAAAAAAGGAAAAACGCCTGTTTCTGAGCTACAGTTGTAATGACATAATGGTGTGCCACTGATACTTCATCAGCACATTATAATGAATACAAATAGGGCAATACAGAGCAACTGTAGTTTGGCTACACAAAGACCACTTTCATAAACTCCTAAAAGGAGACATTATTCTTCATGGCAGCCAGACAAGGATGCTCTGTTGTGATGCAGTTCTGAATGCATGTTGTTCTGCACCTAATCATCTGTCTGCGTGAGGTGGAAGAGAGACGCAGCGTGTCCTGTCAAGGCTGCGTGACAAAACGGTGACACTGAATGCACAGCCATCTGATACGTGACAGCGAGGCAGGATAGGCAGGGTGTCTTTGTGTGTGGCGAGGTGAGGGAAGAAAGGGAGCGCCCACAAGCGTAGGGAGTACTTTAAAGTTTGGTGCGGCACTTCGCTGATAGCGTTTGAGCGTTCAAATATGCTTTTGCGCAGCACGAGAACAACTGTCCACGTTCAACTGAGTTCTCACATGTAAAACACCAGCTGATGGGATGTCAATCGCAGGTGCTGCGCCTGTCATAGTGATGCTGCTGGCAGCGCAATAAGTGATGGCTCCGACCTTCAGTGGTGACAAGGGAGCGAGGCAGCACAATTAAACTACGCTTCTGCATTTTTCGCTCTCTCTCTCTCTCTCTATCTTCCTTTCTGTTGCTATTCTGTAATGACAGGTCACACCCACTCCCATTCAGTAACCAAAGTCCAATGCCTGCTGATGAGTGCGAGAAATCCTTTCCCAAACAAAAGTGTATGCAAGATTTATAAGAAAGGAAATGAAATTTGAGGAAATGAAGGGGGGAAAAAAATATAGTTGTACTGTAAAAACATTCCACAAAGAGCCTCTAAAAGCCTTAATGGGAAATGGAAATCATTTTTTTTTATCAGCCTAATTTCTGAGTTAACAGTAAGATGTGTGAGGATTGGGTCCAAAATAGCTGGTGCTTATTTTAAAAGTGAAACACAAGTGAAAGTGAAGAGTGATATTATTCAGTGAAGATGGTTTTTGTTTTGTTTTGGGGTTTTTTTTTTAAAAAAAGGACCGAAACAAGTGAAGGGATAGATTAAAGAAAGAGGTCACTGACTCAAAAACAATAAAGAGAGAGAGAGAGCGAGAGAGATTGAGTTAGGGAAGTGTAAAGGACACGTGAAGCCCCCCAATGCATGATGGAGATGTGAGCTTCCCATAGACAGTGATGAGCATACAATGATGATGATGATGATGATGGATGATGGATGATGGATGTTCCAACCTTGGCCCTCTTTGCAGTGTCATTAGGCAGCAAGGTTTGGGGAACCTGTCTGAATGCAGCATGCTGTGCGCTACCTATTTATCACTACTGTGACTGCTGAAATCACAAAAAAACTATGAATGGTTCCAGTGGTGTCTGTGCTATGGAGCTCTGGTAAGTGAGGATTTTGATAAGTAAAATCTATGAGCTATAACCTCCTACAGCAGTCTTTAATTTTACTGCGACATATCTGCTCGAAAGCTATTAGATGAAATGAAATACCAATGCAGTTGTGGTTTACTTCCTTCTCTAGTCGCGCGTCCATGTGGGTATTATGTGATTGGAAATTTTAAAACCACGATACAAACTGAACTCTTTTACTTAGATTTTTAGTTGCACTTCTACAGAGTGGCAAACTAATTTAACTGCACAGTAAATACAGACGTGTGCCTCACGTTACAGATTTTTTCTTTCATTTTTCTATTTGTTTGATCAGCATTAATCTTCAAAGCTGTATTGTATTATAGGATTATGACAGATTAGAATTCTGACTTATAGTTTTTTCTTGTTTGTTTATTTTTTTTTTAATTTTCTCTGGACAGTGCAAAAAAATACATCAGGGACTGCAGATAAAAATCTGCCTTTTCTATACTGGAAGCAATACATGTGTCGTGCATTCTTCCTAATAAACTAAGTAATAAATAAAAGAGTGATTTCATTTGAGCTACATCACAGATGTTGTCGCCAAATCACCATATTGTTAGGTCCAGTATGTATCAAGTTTCCTCAGGATTGTTGGGAGATTATGCAGTATGATTGAAAATGGGCACTGTTTGCTGGAGAGCACCTTACATAAATCGAATGGATATTTTTTTTTCCCCCTCCTATAAAGTGAGAGACGAGAGTGGCTCGCTAAGAGCAGTGGAGGGGCTGAGTGTGTGTTTTGAGTGCCCACTTCTGGACACATACTCATCAAACAATGGGAGACATGGTTACGGGGGTGGGAAGCATATCTGTCAGTCACGGCGCAGCCAATACACTTCCATTCGAGGAAGCTGTCAGTCAGCCAAGAGTGCAGTAATGGTATGGTTGTCACCACAGTAGGAGGCTGGAGTAAAGGGAGGAAGAGGAACTCATTTGGTAAACTGGAGGGAGAAAAGCTGCCACTGAGACAGTACCTGTAATCGCTACCTACAGATTTGACATAGTCAGTGTGAGGCTACAAGGATTGTGACTCAATTATTTAGCTATCAGGGGGTGTTTATTTCAGGATTAAGAAACAGTTTAAAAACATGGTGCATTATCCTGCCGGAAGCAGACAGACAACATTTGGATTTTTTGGTTATAGTTATTGATTATTTTTGTGTTACTGTTGCCTTTGTGTTAGCTCAAAGCAGTCTGGCAATTCTCCTCTGACCTCTGGCACGAACAAGGAATTTTTGACCGGAGAACAGCTGCTTACTGTATAATTTCTCTGTTTTTGGACCGTTCTCCGTAAACCTCAGTAGCGATCCATCCATCCATCCATTTGCTTCCGCTTATCCTTTTCAGGTTCGCGGTGGGCGCTGGAGCCTATCCTAGGTGTTTTAGGGTGAGAGGCGGGGTACACCCTGGACAGGTCGCCAGTCTGTCGCAGGGATAACACATAGACAGAGACAACCAATCGCACTGACATTCACTCCTCATTCATAACTAAGGGCAATTTAGTTTTTCCAATTAACCTAACCCCACTAACTGCATGTCTTTGGACTGTGGAAGTCACGCAGAGAACATGCAAACTCCACACAGAAAGACCCAGGCCTGATGGTGGAGGCACCAGTGCTAACCACTGTGCCCCCCGTGCTGCCCCTCAGTAGCAGTTACGTGGAAAAATCCCAGTAGATCAGCAGTTTCTGAAATACTCACGCAAGCCATTCTGGCATCAACAGCCATCAAGGTGACTTAAATGACCTTTCCTTCCTATTCTGATGCTCACTTTGAACTTAACCAGGTCATCTTGAGCATTACTACATGCCTAAATAAGCTGGTAGCATGTAATTGACTGATTAGATATTTGGTTTACCTAATAAAGTGATCTGTGAATATATTTATTAACAAGAATACGTTTGCAGAAATTCTTTTTGGGTAGATTTTGAACATCTTTCAATCCTGTTCATTCTACCTAGCTTACAAAAAAAAGCTTTCTAAACTTTCACCGTACCCTTTTGACATTTTCCTCTTTCAGTTTTTAAAGAAGTTTGTTTACTACAAACACTCCCTATACACACCTGTATTGAAAAAATGCTCTACTTCAACCTCCAACCACTGAAAGAAGAGGATCCAATAATACATATTTTTTTACATTGACTTTAAAACACTTTCTACCTGAACATGGGAAGAAAGTTTTTGTAGTTAAACTTGTGAATAAACTTTGACTCCTCCGAATAATGACTGAAAACCTATTATCAGTTATCACTTAACCTCTTCTAGGCTTTCTAAATGTCAGCAGCACACAGCTTTGGATACATCATGCTATGTCATCGCAGCCAATCACCTCATTCTTTTGTCATGTATTCTTTTTATAACTTGCAAGCGTTCACACACCAACCCATCTAGAGTGTTACACAATGCCACTTATCTCAGAAAAATCAAAAAGACTGAAGTATGCTTCTTCATGGAAACTTCCCATTCATCCCACTTACCAACAGCTTCTCTGATATATTTTTTCTTTTTTTTGTAGCATCACCAGACTTAATTTTGAGCTCTGACTTCCTCCTGCTAACCTTAATATTTGCAGCACCTCTACCTGAACAGTTAGTGGCTGATTTGTCAGCCGTGGCAATTGGTTGGTGATACTTCTCTATTGCCCCTTGAAGGTTTCCTGGCAGTTAGGCAGAGAACAGGGATGAGTCCTGCATATTTAGCCATTTTCTCCTCAATCTCTCCTCCTCCTTGAGTCAGCTGCAGCGCTTTTATTGCTGTAGCCCAAAGTCTGGTCACAGAATCAAGCTGCAAATCTCCCCTGAGTAACAGAGCCTCCTCTCCAAGTCCGCCTACAGTTTGCCCCTCGTATCGGAGGTTTTGATGCTGGCATCTTGCTGCTGGTACCAGCCACTTCCTTCTCCCTCAGGAACTGGATCCTCGCTAAGTTCTCGTGGCTGCCTCTTTATCTCCATGACTGCTTTATTGTTTCTCCACTTGAACCAAACAACTTTTGTCGTATAGTTTTCCAGCATGGGTGGAGGTTTTTGGTATCTCTGGCACACTGCCATGCCCGTAGCAGCTTGCAGACATTTGATGTCTGATGAATCAGCTTCCTTCTGCACCGTCTCAACCATCCATTTTCTTTTTCTTGTGCATTCCTCTTCCACATTGTGCAATCTCTAAAATCTTTATATGTTTCAGGGGTTTTTTTTTCGTATTTGAGGGTTGGGGGTTTTTTTGTCCATAAACAAGTGGTTTATGTCCTAAAAAATACCGTAAATACAATCTATACAGTCTAGGCTTTTGTGCTCACCTTTTTTCCCCATCTGCTCTCCTTAAGATGTAAAAGTTTGACACCTTTAAAAGGTGTGAGCTTCAGGTTTAATGTTAAAGTCATTGCATATTCTCTGTTAAGACAGCACAAACACACATGTTTGCAATAATAACAGAAATAACTGGTTACTTTGTTTTCTTTCTAGCTGCACACTCTTCTTCTAGCTCCATTTTTTGACCAGTTTTATCATATTTATTAGATGACAAAAAAAAACAAAAAACAGAACAATATTTAAAGCAACATTTTCCACCTTGGTGCTTGTTTGCTGAATCTAGAAGTCTGTAGGACATAATGTGATAGTAAACTCATTCTGCACAATATATAGAAACCTCAGTGCCCACTGCCTGCAGCCCCTTTTGCAATAAAATATCAAGTCTTAATACTCACCCAAGGCTTCTGGCTTAAGAGGTTCTGTGTGCACTGACGTAAATAAAACCCTTGTTTTCCCCCATAACCTAATCCTTGGACTTTATTATACACTTTAGAGGATGTTTTTGTACCTCCAGCCTTATAATCAGCGCTGCTCCAACCCACTTTCATCTTTTCAGCCTCCTCTTTTATGCTTTATCCACTTTCTCTCATTTTTTCCTCTGACCTGGCTGTACTGGCACAATATAGTGTGGCTTGATCACAAATAATACTCAAAACTCATTAATGAAAGATTACGGTTTCTCTGAATAGCCACGGCGAGCTTTCATTCGGTGCCCGTATAGGCTGTGGTACAAAGAGCCAAACACAAAAGGAACAAACATTGACCCCTGCAGGAGCATGAATGACCCTAGCCAGCTTTTTGTGCTGTGATTTAAAGACGTACCCTTGACAAGAAGTAAAGACCCCACTACTAATAAGCAAAAAAAGAGGAAATGCGTAAACGAGGAAAGAAATAAAGACGGGCTAAACCTGGCTCGATGTGTTCTCGCGTTAAACTAATGCATGTGTGTGCCTTCCTGCTGCTTTGGTTCACCGAACACTTACATTTGTAGCCGGTACCATCAGCCGGAGGAAAGGAAAACAACAACTAAGCTAACCATCCTTGCTATGAGAAATCATAGCAGGAGGTCAAAGAAGAATGTATGGCATAAGGTAAGAAGAGCTAATTGGCTTGCTGAGAAATGAAACCAGCACCATCCATTCAGTTGGCTTTATATAGACTTGCCCTTCATTAGGTGAGTACAAAGAGGACAGAGCAATGATCATGATGTTTATTGAGGGGGAGGTGGAGTAGCGACTCACGGTGCGACTGTTTATGCGTGTATGTTTGCTTGTGTCGGGAGAGGACAGAGGGTGGGCTCCTTGTTTATATGTATATGCCTTTGTCTCAGTGTGAGCATCAGAGGATGAGCGCGAAGTTGCCAACAGAGACGGGGATGAGATGGATGAGGTGGGCGATGTGTGCGTGCATGCAGCTCTGCTTGTGTCAAGAGCCCAGTGGCATGCCTCACATTGTGTGTACTGAGGGGAAAAAGTCACCAGTGAGTATTTGCCTGCTGCTTGCATTAAATCACACAGATGTGCATCTTTGTACGAAAAAGAAATCAGCAGGCAAGAGTAGAAACAAGCAGTCTACGTTGTGCATCTTTTTGTATGAAAGATGTGAATCTAAAAGATCAAAAAGGAGAAATGAATGATAAAAAGCATGTTAACATGACATTTATTTAGGCTTCTTCTTTTTCTTTTTTTTATCCTTCCAACAAATAACTACTGCGTGGCAATAACAGAGGCTGACTAAAAAGCCAATTGTAGTACATTAAAAGCCTTCTAACAAGGCCATGAAGTGGAATTGTTTCCTGCCACACTCCAAAGTGAACAAGTGTTGAATTGGACGAGAAGCTGGATAATGGCCTCTCCTTCAAACTACCTCAGCTATCAAATGCTCTCCGTATTGACCTGCACTAATCATCTTCAAAAAGTGGCAATTTAGACAATTATCCCCCCCAAATTTCTCTTTTGAAATAAGTATTTTATCAAATGAATTCATATTATCCAGCACACTGTGCCCACACTCATCTTGAGAAGATTTTAAAAGGCTTAAAGGTCAAATTTGTAACTTTTTTTTTTTGACCATATTTATTACAGGTCTGACTTTTAAAAGTTAAAACAATGATGCTTGGCTGTTTTTCAGCTGATGCCAGTTGAACATTGAGGCCACGTTTATCTCTTGTCTTTCCAAACAATGATCAAATTGGAAATTAGAATAAAAGTTTATTTGTGATGTTGGAACCCATCATAATTTGGTGTCTGCCTACAGATCTCATATCCACCTGTTATCATTTTAACTTTATTTCAGAGGCCGTACGATGTCCTCTCAACTCTCTTTTTGTCAGCTAAGTAAACCCCTTTAACAGTGGACCAGTGGACCTTTGCAGTTTTTAAACTGGTACCGATTTATTGTCATGGCTGTGTGCAGGCAGGGAGGGAAGAAGGACCCAAGAAGCAAGACTTACTGAGGCAAGGGTTAACTCAAAATAAACAGTTTTATTCATAGGTTGCAGACTGAACAGAGGACTAACTATACTGGGGGAAAAATAAACGAACATGCAGGCAAAACCAGGTAGCAGAACACACAGCGTAATCTGAGTACAACGCGACAGAGAACAAAGGAAAACACAGGGCTTATATACACAGAGGAGTAATCAGGAAATGGAAAACAGGCGGGAGACACAGCTGGGAGAAATTGGGGGCTAACGAGACAGGGGAAGCAAAACTGAATACACTCACATGAGACAAGTCCTTCAAAGTAAAACAGGAAACAAGAACCAATTCACAAGGACGCTGACTTGACACTGAACTCAACAGACAGACCAACGAGCAGACACTATGACATCATGGACAGACAGAGGGAGCACACAGACAGAGACAACTAAGCACCTAACTAAACCCATACTAAACATGAGGGCACAAGACACACAACCTAAGAACAAAACCCTAAACAAGAATAAACTGAAACCTAGATTTACCTAGAACCGGGACATTTATATCCCCAAAAGTTATGAAAAAGACAACTTTCCCACCTTTGTTCCTACTTGTTTTAACATTTCAACACCTGAAGATTCAGGTATTCAGGCTTTTCTACACTGAGTACTATTTTACTA
>VUQR01011776.1:0-44881 GCA_015108515.1 Hemichromis elongatus
GGTGGAGGTGTCTGAGAGGAGAATGCTAAAAAAGCTTCTTTGTATCATGGACAACCCCTCTCACCCCATGCACGCCTCCATGATGGACCATCGAAGCACACGCAGCAAAAGACTAATCGCCTCTAAATGCAGAACTGACCGCCACAGGAAATCCTTTGTACCGGTGGCAATAAGACTGTACAACTCCTCCTCACTCTGTAGGTGATTTCCCAAGGACTAATAACAAGCTCAATGTTTGTTTCTTCTCACCATCATATGCTGCTACACTCTCTTTGATCAAACTGACAATTTTAGGACACCTTAAAATCACCACAGATAAGCTATTTATTTTTCTCAGGTTACATACATCGTTACTACTTCGAGCCACTTGACATTATTTTTGCACTATCCTATTGTACACTGGCATCCTTATTGTATATATTGTATCTTTTATTTCTTATTTATATAGATTCTTATTCCCTATATTGTATGTATATCTCTGTCTCTCTGACTGCACTGAGCATGTGTATGACAAAAGAATTTCCCTCGTGATAAATAAAGTTCTTCTTATCTTATCTTATCTTAGTGCCAAACATGGTAACAGCATTTCAGCACGGCTTATTATCTTAGCATGTAGATAGCAAAATTTAAAAAAAAAAACAAAACAACTTCATTAAGACATTACAAAAAAAAAGTAAGAAAAAAGCTGAGTGAAAAAACCCCCATCTCAGCTCTGGCGCCTTCGGCAGAGAATTCCTCTTTGGCCTGATTAAAATTGCAAAACAAAATTCTGTATTTGCATGTATGATAATCAGCCAATTAAAACTATCTGAAATGCAAATCCAGTGACCCATGGTCATGAGTGGCAGAAAGCTGATTTCCTATTGTTTTTTGTTTGCTTTTCTTCACAAGGAAGAAACAGTCAAAAAAAATCTGATAGTCGAGCAGAGTCTCAGAAAATGAGTCCTGGTTTGAGCTACGTTCCCACTCAGTCCACTCAGACGCGATGAACACTGAACACTTCTCTGCCGCACATCATTTTTGCATCAAAACGTGCTAAGCAGACAGCAACGATAATGTTATCCATCAGTCACATCAGCAGAGCTACACCTTAGGACACGTTTTGATGCAGACAAGCTAACCTTGATTTGGCATAATGGAGTACATCTTCATTACTCCTGTGTGCACGCAGCGCCCTCTAAGCACCCTGCCACCTGATCAATGACGCCATGTGTGACACTATTGCTCCATGCTGACACCCCTTGAGGGTGCTGCTATCAGAGCATTCTGCGTCAGCATCGTCAAACTACGCTGTGTTTCACAGAACCACACAGCAGTCCCAGTTTAGAAAGTGTACCAGTATTGATGACCGTGTCACCCGTGAGAACATGGGCAGACCAAATTTTCCCCAGACAGAAAAACTCAATAAGGAGACTGAAAAAAATGAGGACTATAATTCAACATGATTATGATGCTGATATTAATAAAACCTTATCAATATCCACCCCTAAAGTAGTACAAAGTGAAGAAGAATTAAAGTTGTAGCTTTAATAGCTGCTGCAAAGAGTAACCAGACGATTATGGAGATCCCAAGAATAACATGCAATTGCCAACTTGACCCCATTCAACTGCAGAGTGTTATCAGACTCTCTTATATATAACATGTTTAATAACAGTGTTGATATCCTTGCCAATCTCATTTAGCAACCCAAAAAACCCCAAATAACTGAAGATAACTTATAATATCTTATTGGATAAACAGATATTCATAAGTTTAACTTGGAATAAAAAAGGCGATAAACTGTAAAGCTCTGGATATCCCAAAACATGAAAAACAGTATCATATTGTGAGTAACGTACTGAGATAATATGGATAACTGATAATCAGGTGGTGTCTGTATTTCAATAATACCGTATAAGAAAGACAAACACCAATTGCCTTGAGGGGTGAGTCTGGCTGCTGCACCGTGTGATGGCTCGCTGGTACAGACAGTTCTGCTGTTTCATCCAGCAGAATGAAGGAAAAGGTCTCCTGTCATTATAATGAAGTGTGAGCAGTGCAAACTACAGAGAGTACAGCATGAGTCAAACCCCTCGGTACAGGTGTTGAGAATTTGTCTAGCAGCAGAAATACACATTCAAATACAATCTAGTGCAAACGCCCTTTCCTCTAAGTGTATGAATAAAATTTGCATAATTACCTATATTTATCAGCTTGCCGTGTGACTCACCACTAGGCAACAACTATACTTCCTTTCATCTTTTTTTTGCTCCCCAATTACCAAGTGTAAATGAGATCAAATACTGGACTTTCTCTTCACATCATTTGAAAAGATCCCATGTGTGCTGATCCCTACAAACCGCTGTCCTTCAGCACAGCGCTGAATATTTAAAACAGATCAACTCTCAGCAATCTGCATGATGCTTAATCACAATACCTCAGACATAGTAGAGACCACAAATTATCCATTGGCACGCTGCCAAATGACACTAAATATGTCCGTTTCTGTGATGTATAATGCAGGCTTGGAGCGCCATATTCCTCCATAATTGATGAGACTCTTCCTAGCTTTATTGACAAAGCAAAGACTTTTGCATGGAGTAAGAGGTGTGAGCCCAGCAGCATAAACTGACAGCTAGACTGCAGTTAAAAAAAGAAATATGTCCATCATAAATTAATGACTTCAAACCAGTACTGATCTCCCATTCGGGTGTTATAGTTTTAAATATATGACACAATCATACATCCTGTCTGCTGCAGTTCTTTATATTCTGCTGCCGGATGAAGGAAAGCAGTCTAATAATGAAATACACATCATCAGTGATGCAATGACCCATATTAAAAATTCAATGTCGCGTCCCACACTGCATAGTCAGGGTGCGATTAACAAAATGTCAGTGTACTTGGGTGGCACGGTGCAGCTCGTTGTACCTTTTACCTGCACCTTACTTAACACCTAATATAATCTCAGCCTAATCCCTTAGATGCAGAAAATGTGATGTTTCTAAATTCGAACATGATTGTTTCCCCGCAGAGCAAGGACGCAGACAAGGACACCTAACACTTCCCTGTGGGTAAAGACTCACAGCCAAATTTCCAAGCTGGAAGCTCCCCTGGGGAACCCAATATCATACAGGGCAAAGCAAGACCGGAGCCCCAGCAGGTTCCCCACAGGAGGACAGCAGGACTCACAGATGTGTTTTTGGACTGAGCTAAAGTCTACTCACAAATAAATAAATAAAATAACAATGCTGCCGCTTTTTTAGGTAACTGCAGTGCCTTTTCACACAAACTATTTTGTTAAATATAGCGCCCTCACGTGGATTAAGCTTCCGAGCACCACAGACAGGTTTAAGAAAGCTCAACAGTACCCTCTACTGCCTTGACAAGGCATGACCAGCATTTATAAGGTTACATCTGTAATGAAGAGTGATTTACAGAGCAAGCACCAAAATATTCTCCATTAAGAGAAGAAGAGGAGAAACTAGTGATGTGCTCGCGCTGAGGATGAGTCACTTGTTTCCAGCCATGCTGTTTGCGGTGTGAGTAATCTCGCAGCGCTGGTGGGCTACTGAGTCGGCCTCCTGTGCACAGTCAGCGAACCGATTTGGCCTGCTCGGGTGCAGACTGTAAAGGATGATGTGTGGGGAAGGATTTTCCCCTCGTTTTCGGTCTGAGCACATCAGTTTTTCTGTAAGGGTGGTGGCTGTGGGCTAATGTTTGATACATGTTTCGCAATAGCTCGCTGCCATAAACATCCTTGATTTGTATACATTTACAAAAAACTATATGGAAATTACAACTATATTGATCTGCAAAATAAATAAACAACAGGGTTTTTGAGCCTTTGGGGGGGCTGATACCTTATCTCTATGAATTTCGCTATCATTTAATAAATAAAAATCGTTAAAAATTTGTCTTTTTACACTAACAGTAATTTTCTTTTCACCTTGGATAAAACTTCACTGTCACAGTGCCAAAACCATCTTTCTGCAGTCCTATGAAAAACTAAGCACACCACCTTTAGCAGCTTTATTTCATTATTTTCTGTATGACTTCATCAGTCTCTCACTCTCACTCAACAAAGTTCCTTCAGTTCATTGAAGTTTGCCAGAGTTCATTCATGCGCAGCTCTCTTAAGGCCCTGGCACTACATTTCAATATGGGTGAAGTTTGGACTTTGACTGGGTCATTGCAACATGCTGTCCTGTTGCATGACCTGGTGTGGGCCAAGCTTTAGCTGTCAGGCAGAAAGCCTCGCACTTTCATCTGCATTTTGGTCTCATCTATCCAAAAGACATTGTTCCTGAAGTCCTGTGGTTTGTTCAGATGCAGTTTTGCAAGCCTAAACCACGCTGCCCTGCTCTTTTTAGAGAGAAAAGGCCTTCTTCTGGCAACCCTTCTAGTCATAATTGTTTAGTCTTATTCTAATTGTAATGTCATGAACTTCAACATTTAACATGCTAACCAAGGCCTGCAGAGCCTGATGGGTAGCTCTTGGATATTTCGCAATTTCTCTCTGTATTCCACAGTCTGACCTTGGGGTGAATTTAGGGAGACATTCTTCCAGGGAAGATTGCGGCAGTGTGTTCAACACCTTAATGCTTAATGCAAACTGACAAAAGATCTGCTTTTATAATCGATTAATAAATTGCTTTTAGTTATTAGCAACTAGCGGCTACTTGCCCTCCTAATTTCTATGGAAGCAGTAAGGGTGTAACTAGTTTTTCACAGAACAGCATTAAGTGCTGAGAAAACTCTTTTTCACATGACTGTATTTTGCAACTAAATGAACAAGTATTTCCTAATAAAAAAACATCTCAACTAAAATGAGACACCTTTAAACTGTGTGTGTGTGTGTGTGTGTGTCTGTGCACATGTGCATGTGTCACAGCCTTACCCTGGTCTATGTTGTGCTGCGGTAGCTGGCTCATCTGACTGTGGACCACACCGGCGTAATTTCGGAGGAAAGCCTCTTCACTTGGCGTAAGCTGAAGAGTAGTAAACAAAGTGACTTTAAAACTCCCAAAAAAAAGTAATAACAAATTGAAATGTTGACCTCAAAGACAAAATCAAATACTTGTGTTCAACGTGCTGATTAGTGAAACACAGTAATTCTCCCAGAAGCACCTATGAGTAGGGCTGTGCGATATGGCCAAAATCTCATATCCCGATATAAGACATCTATCGTCCTGACAACGATATATATTCTGAATCTCGGGCAACTGGACTTGCATAAACTTTTTTTAGCTGGGCCTTGTGTACCTGGAGTCGAGTGTTACAGAAGTTGAAACCGCCGCAATTATCTTTGTATTTATTAAACGGCATGCTGCGGGGAAAAGTCTGCTACGGGATGGTTTTACCATCGTTGTTGCTAATGACAACGCATAAAAACAGTCGCTTGTCTGTCTGTAGTGTGGTTATATTAAATATAAGTTAGTCGAGAACTTTAACCAATTCTACAGTGACCACCAAAACGATGAAAAAAATATTGCCATAAACAGTTTGTTTTGCGACGCCACGAAACAAACAATAGCGTATAATATGAACCGAGAGATGTTTTTATATCGTCTTCCGATATATATCGTTATATCGAACAGCCCTACCTATGAGGCACCTTTAGACCCAAAATATTTAGATTTTGAACAACAATTATTTCAAAGAAATTCATTTGTTTTTCTTCTCCCTGCTCCTTTGGCACACGTTGCTTGAACAAACAAAATATGTGCCAAATAAACTGAGTCATTGAGGGCTATCTTCTGTTGTTGTTTCTTGGTAACCAATCTAACAAATTAATTATTACGTGATGACCTGTGCAAACGGTATAGGCCACTTAAAGGTTTGGCCAGGGACTAGATTTCCGCTTATTATAATCTTTGCCAACTAAAGCAATAACCACAGTATGCATGAGCTGGACAATAGGGAAACAAACATTATGTGCATGCCTAAATCTGAACTCTCAAATGGCAAAGTTTTGTGGTAATCAGTGTGTCGACTTACATTTGATCCCATTTTCTTGAGCATGAGCAGGACCCGCACTTTCTGCTGGATGTACATGTCTTCAGGAGACTTTCCCGGGGCCTCCTCGCGGTTCATCCCCCCTGCTCCTGTGGCTCTGGAAACACAAACACATCAGCATTACACAAGATCTGTGAAAATCAGTTACACAAACACAGCATTGACATGAGACAATTGGGTTTTTTCAGTGACACAGTTTGACAAGAGCCAAGCTCAGAGTGATTAGGCAATAAAGATTAGACCATTTCAATGAGTATCTTCACCATTTGTGTTATTCTGTACGACAGTGGATATTACCAAGACGTCACAATTACGGAAAAATTCAACATGACTAAACTAAAGACACAAATCGACTGATCTAGTGGGATTTTCCCACTTTATCATCTCTTGAGTTTACAGAAAACAGTCAGTGAAAGAGAAAATATCCAGCGAGTGGCAGTTCTCTGGGCCGAAATGCCCTTTTGATGTCAGCGATCTGGGGAGACAGGCCAGTCTGCTTCAAACTAACAAGAAGACAACAGTAACTCAAACAACCACTTTTTAAAAGCTATGGTTAAGGTATGTCCAAGGGCATCTTTGTTAGCAACACCTCCAATCTTTAAGCAGACACAACAGCAGCAGAAGACTACACCAGGCACCACTCCTGTGAGCTAAGAACATGAAACTAAGGCTTCATTATACCAAAATTGGACAACAGAAGATTGGAAGAATGCTGCCTGGTCTGATGAACCTCAATTTCTGCTGAAACATCTGGATGGTAGCGTCATAAACTGTCATAAACAACACGAAAGCATGGATCTATCTTGCATTCCAGGCTGCTGCTGGTGGTGTAATGGTGTGGAGAATATTTTTTGTGCCACACTTTAGCCTGGTTGGGCATGAGTTATGTAAATTTCATCAGCATTGTCCATGGTCCTAAGAGTGGATGCCATACAAAGATCACATAAAAACCACAATGTGATCCTAAAAAAGGTGAAGAAGAACCCAAGGGCTACCAGCAACACACCTGCAAAAATATATCTTGTAATTGCTAATCTCTTTGAAACTAATAATTCACAGGCTTAATAAACGTACTCTTGCAACTATAGATATATGGATAGATCTGAGCGGACAGCCACACCCACAGTCTTCCAGTACTTCCAGACTACTTCGTATAGTTAAAGTGCAGGTTGGGCTCTTTGCAGCATCATTAATATTGCACGGCACTTTTTAAACAGAGCTCACCCCTGCCTGTTTCCATCTCTTATTCTCCATCTAACTAATGACCTATTTTCACCGTCAGTCTGCAGAGATGCAAAAAACAGGGGCATGGGGGGGGGAATGGGAGAGAAAAAAAAAGGTGATAAAAGGAGCTGCCAAAGCCAATGTGTGTGACAGGAAAAGGTTCTGCTGTGATATCTCACACACACACGCCAAGGTCGGCTGCTGTCACATTAGATCTCTTTTATGCCGCACCAACCAGACAAAACACACAGCACGTCTTCATATCAACCCTGAATTTAACTGCAAAGGCTAAATAGAAGAAGAAAAACAGAAGAAACAATTCACACAAAAGAGCAAAATAAATCATTAAAAAGGATAAATTATGTGAGGAAAAAAGATTAAATAGAGAGAAAATATCAGCATGCACGTCAGGATTTGTTCTTCTAAGAATATTTCATAAGAGCCACAGTGACTATGATAGCACTAGCAATTTATTTTGGCCTCTTATCTATACAAAGGACCACTAATGCATGTTGACAGGGCGTTTGATGTAGGGTTATATTTAATTGAGGAGCTGGCTTGCTGTTCCCCCTTTCCAGAGCCCTGGGGAAAGAGGATGAATGGGGTACCGTAGGCCACTGGCTAGCATGTGGATTCATCCAGATCAGAGCAGCTGGAGACCACGCTTCTGGCACTTTGTAATTATAGCAATCTTTGGTCACTGTTTACTGCAAGTAGCTAGCACTTGACGTCTCCTCGTCAGCTAAAGGAAGTAGCAGGACGCTGAACGAGGAAAAGATAAATACATTAGTTATTCCCTTCAACCTGAACATCAGCCGTAGCTTAATTGGAGAGCTGCTCCAGAAGACTCAAAGCAAGAAAGACATGAAAAGACCGAGACGAGTTTGCCAGCCTCAGTTCAGTTACTCAGTAAACCTTCAGGGGATTGGCGGTGATCTTCGAATTTATTCGGAAGGGGGTAGTGATGGAGGGAGGATGTTGGTAGAGAGTGCCGGGAAGGTGTCAGTGTCTTTAGATCAGCAGCAGTGACACGTTTGATCATTTCTCCGAGCACCTAACCTCAGACAAACGCAAGCGCTAAGACTCCCGGTAAAGAGACCTACCAGCACGTAGACGAGCAGCATGAAGAATGAATGAAACTCGGGAGCTCCGATGCCTGCACACTGGGAATATGACAGTCATTGAATACGAATAGATAAAGGGTAGAGGATGAGGAGAGCGTCTGAAGTGAAACATTAGACTAATTGCCAAAAAGTGTTGTCTTAAGATCTATGAAGACTGAAAATATGATGGAACAAAGACCCATCAGTTGTCTGTCATATTTTGAGATGTGACAATGTAACCACCCCCCACCCCCCCACCCCGCTGCTGGACCGACATATTCAAAATTCACCATCTGTATAAATAGGCCTACTCCTTTCATGACTGAGGCATTTCAGGTCCTGTGATGTTTCCTTTTGAAGTTTGAAAACTGTCCATATTTAGCACCATGTCTACCCGGCCTCACGACTGCTTAGAAAGTTACAATTTGTATTTTTATCAGTCTGAAATGATTTTATTTTATCTCATATTCACAGCAATATCTGCTGTAAGAAGAACAAACATGCTGCACAGTCCCATAAGGACAATTTCGATAGAAATTAGAAACAATGTGGAAAATGCAAATGAGGACGATCAGAGATTTTTTTTTACATTATCATCATGTGTTTGAGTCACTTAAAAAGGAATCTTGTGTGGATTTCATCCTTGCTTCTTCTGGCTGGTACAGAGCAGAAGGATTAATTCGCAGATGACCATTTTGGGCATCAGAGCAGCTACAGAGATAAAATAAAATAATTAGAGCTCTGGTACAAACTGAACCGGATTACAAAATGTACAACGCTGTAATTAACACTGTAAAGATGCTTATAGATCGAGTAGATTCACACTTGCAATCCTACTAAACAAACTAATTTTTCAGCCGTGTTTATAAGTACTCAACAGTCACCTGTACTCTGTAGCTGCTCTTAGTGAAAGCTTAAAAGGCTTTGATGCTGGAGTACAAAATCATAAATCATTGGATTATAAGATGAAATAAGCTTAAATAACAGGCAACAATTTGTGACAATGGGAGAGACGAAATTGGAATACGTAGTTCTATATGTATATTGTCTGTTTATACATTGATAACCACTAAAATATCAATGCCAAATTAATGATTTTTTTCCTTTTATTTTTACTCAGCACAATGTATTTTATCTTATTTAAATGTTCAAAATTAAACAGTCAACCAACCAACCAGAGTAGGGTAAAGGCCAGTTTGAGATGATTTTCAAAGAATATAATAATAGGTGTCCAACTAATCAACATAATCATGTTTACTTCATGCAGGGTTTACTTTTGCATATCTGACAAATAAAAAAACTTCACAAACTTCGGTCAGTGACTTCATGCAGAGCGCAGGAAACAAATTATTACTAAGTGAGATGTGACCACCTTATGCCTCTAACAGCATCAATCTTTGAAAGGTCCTTCGCATGAAGGTCATTACATGTTTCCTAGAGTGCCTGCTGCGGCTTTTCGGTGGATTTAGTCTGTCTTGCCTCTAATCTCAGAATGACTCCTGGATGCTGGGGGGCTCTATGAGGGCTACGCCATCTGTTGTCGGTTATTCTCGTTGCCAAATCTTCATGAATCTGACTACGTGCTCAGGATTGGTATCCAGTGAATAAATTAATTGGGTGTCAATCAGACCCATCAATTGTGACAGATAAAAACCTGCAGATTGTTCTACTGTGGGTTTTCAGAACATGCCCAGAAAACCACTAACAATATCGTCCAGGAGGCATCTGGACCAGACTTCTGTACAGTAGGTCTACTCTGAGCTTCCTCTGGATGCCTGAGTACTTCACATGCTTTGTAACACTGATGCCAACCAACGTCACAGTGGAAACTCAGTGTGTGCACTTGCCTTTTTTTTTTAATTTATTTCTTTCTGTCACTATCCCAAGCTAGATTTAAAAAAACAAACAAACATAATAATGATTTAATACTTTAAACGATTTAGACATTAAAGATACAACATTAGGAGTTAAATGGTCTCCTGCCCTGCTGAAATGCTCTGAATATAAACATGGCTAGGCATAGTGATATTTGCTGCCTACTAGGATCATGCTAGCATTATTCTGGTGTGCTCTGCTGTGTAACATCTCAAATCCTTTCAAAAGACCACAATAAGGATCCTGTCAGACTCCTTTGTGTGTTCCCGAGGTTAGGTTCTAGAGGTGGGCTGGCTCAAAGCTAATCCCTCGAGGGATACTCAGCCAGCCCCAGACACATACGGCTAATATTCCAGACATAATCAAAGGGTTTCTTTTGTGCTGATCTAGCTATAATCTCCCCCCTCTCCGCCTGTGTTGTGCTTTTGTCAGTGTTGTCTTGTTGGGCTGAGCTGAGACATCAGGCTCTCTGAGCCCCTCTAGGGAGTGGAGCTAAACTAAATCATTACTGAAACCAAACTAAAGAGTCTAAAAATGAGAATGCCTGGCATTTTATCGCGTTTTTGTCTCTATTTTACTGATTTTTAAGAGTTTTCTGTCCATGACTGACCTATAAGTGGACTAAGATTTCCAGTTGGACTGAGTGTGTATCTTTACAGTGCTCATTTCAACAATTTCAGTTCTGCCCTCTATAATTTATGGCTTTTAAACCTTCAAATCACAAGTGCAGTAATGCAGCATAGCGTGGGCATGCACAACAGTTTGTCGCAGTCTAAGTTCTTTGATGTCTTTGATTAATGTGGCACTGCATCTGAAACCCAGTGCTATGTGCCATTGTTCAGCCTATCCTGTGAATAACCAATAGTATGTATTTCTATGGATACACTACTTAGTACATTCACATTACTACTCGAGAACTGGCTAGAGATATGTTACCATGGTAACCCAACCTCGTTAAAATAAACCAAGAAAAGATTAAGACATTTTTTTAAGTACATTGCGCCTAGCAAAATGAAACCATATATTTAAACACTTCAAAGGAGGAGCTACTGACTTAGATCTCAGCTGCCTTAATTTCTGTCTAGCAATTTCTTTTATGTACTACTGCAGTGCATTGTGGGATATTTATGCTGGTGTAATGGCTGACATACATGGCCCATTTATATGATGCACCTCAGTGGTCATTAACTTCTAAAGTGCATTGTCCCTTTTAAATAAAACAAACATATTTACTAGGAACTGCTATTGCTCCATGATCATATCTGATACTTTTTCATCCCCATTTACAGTTATCAGGGTGTATCACAGATGATTTTTAGCTTAAACTGGATATTGGCCTATACATGAACAAAAGTACTGATGCCCTGCCCTGACTGCACAGAGTAAGAGGCTGAATATCTCTGATTTCTGCAGTAAGTCCCACTAGGGCTGTGCCACATCATACCATCCATGATAGTACAGGCAGAAAATTTTAAAGTGACAAAAAGTGTCATATTGCAATATCGATAATATATTAAACATATAAAGTGCTTATGTTATCTAGTGCACACAGTAATCAGACCAGGCCAGGTCCTGTTTTTGACAGCAAGAGCTGCATGTGAGCCTCCGATCACTATTTTGTACCTACAAAACTATTCTCGCTAAACGTGGAAACAACAAATTTGTTTCACTTCTTGGGAGAAAAGAAAGTCACGGTCATGTAAAACCAGGCTATGAAGGTGTGTGAAGAGATGCTAGCAGCTGCTGATGAGCAACCCAAAAGTAAACAAATGACTCAACCGTGCATCGCCAGAGTGCTGGCTAAGTGTACTCCATACAACAGGAAGAGCAAATGGTGCAGGGAAATTACTGATGGGGTTGCATAGTGGAAAAGGAGGGCTTTAAGCACCTGGTTAAACAGAAAAAAAAATATCAGGTAGAAAATATTTTTTAATTTCAGCTTTAATATGTGTCTATATAGTACTTGCTGCCCTACAATGCTACTGCTGGCACATTGTTTCAGCAGATTCACACCAGCTCATTTAGAAAATAAAAACGATTTTGTTTGCACTAATAAACGTTGCTGCCTTCAATCTGCTATCATTTTTGCAAACTTTCTTGAAAAATGATGCTATAACTGTTGGGCTATATCGCCCACCTCTGAGCTCACTTTGGTTCAATTAGTAAAATGTCTCTATGAATACTTTTTCAGATTAAAATTTAAATCATGTGTGATAAACATGCAGAAAAAAGATCGCAGGTTAGACTGTGAAGTTCAACGAGTTATGAAATATGTCCTCAAATAATGCATTCATTTTAAGCTTTTTATCTACCTTGCATCAACAGCCAGCTCAGGATCACCAGTTAACCTAATAGACAAGTCTTTGGAGTGTGGGAGGAAACGTGAGTACCAGGAGGAAAACCAACCAGGCACAGAGTTGACATGCAGACTTGATTTCTAAATCAGAAACCTTCTTGCTGGGAGGCTACAGTGCACCACTGTACCATATTATATATATATTTTTAAAAACAAGGAGGCAATTATTGTTTCCGATAGTGTCTGCATGTACAAACAACCAAAATGACAGATCATATGCATGAAGCAGTGAAAGAGAACCTATAACTATAGATACACATTGTATTGCTTTTTTTCATCAGTGTGTTTTATCCTGTTATCAGGGTGAAACATGGGACATCAATGTCATGCTTGCCAAGATGGAAATAACAAGCAATGGCCTTACTTTAAAATAACTGCTGTCACCAATATTTGCTAAAAGTGCACAGTTAAAGACTGCTACCACTCCAGCAAATAAGATTACGCTTGATTCAAATGTCACAGCAGTGCCACGTCTCTTAAAAGCCACTACACATTCAGTAATGCCACTTTAAAAATAGAGACGGGCCTATTGCTCGCATGCTGAATATTTTGTGTTGAATTGTGATTGTGTGTGTGTGTGTGTTGGTGCCCATTAGTGTCTCTGAGAAATATAAACTTCTCAAGACCATTTCAGGACTCTGGCCTGGCCTAACAGTGCAATGAGGGTCTGCTGCCAGGGATTACAGGATGCAATGTGATAGGTCTTCACATTTGCTGAGGGTCAAGCAGGGCGGAGGCTGCCACAGTGCACCGACCCAGTCGCACATAGCTCGGTCCACTGTTACTGGCTCTGTAATCAGCTGCTCACATGATGCATGACATCTGATTTACAAATCAAATTCCTCTGGCGAGCAGAACTCAACTGCACAGGGCTCTTGAGAGGTCAACAGCTTCAACCGGGGGAGGAAAAGCCGAGAAGGTAAAATAACTTGAATGGAGTCACGGGCTGCTGCAACATCCCGAGCAAATGTGTGAGAAACCTAAGTAAGCTTGGTGTGGCTGCCAGCTGAGCTGCTAACAACCTGGCCTGGTTCTGCAGAGCAGCTGTGCTGCTGCAGATACAACAATTTACAAACACATGCTCTTTTCTACTGATGGGTACTCGGGTTATTACGTGTATTAAAACTAGCTGACTGGAATTAAGACAGCACAATGTTGCCATTCAATACTGGAGTTTGGCAAATTTAGCACAATCTTATTAGCTTTGTGAATTCTCTACCATCCAACACAACAGGGATGCCACGCAACTGTACATTGATGGACATGATTAAATATTAAATACGAGCATAGTGTGTAATTTTCATTTTATGGTTTATTGACATTTTTTTGGCCTCATTATGTGAAACTTTGAAATTGTCACAGCCAAAAAAACAAAAAAAAACAAAAAACAATCACACATAAAGAAACCTACTTGAGACCCACAGAACTGAATTCCTATTGGATGGGGCAGAACAGGGTCCCGACACAGCAAGCCGAAAGGCTCCGAATTGAACTTTGTGGCTGTCTGCACGCTGTCACCTCTTCACATGTACAGTGTTCCCAACAATGGTGACAGTAAATGGGGGACAATGGTGGTGAACTAGTTTGTTGAAACATGATTGATAAGTAGGTCATGTCTTGTTGTCACCATGTGAGGCATGAACTCAACCCTAGCCCAACTGTTCAAGCTTCAGCGGGGCTTCTCCATGTATTCAGCTATTCTTCGGCTAATTCTATACATCGATCCCAGCTTCACTTTTTCCTTCTAGATGGTTCCCAATTTAATTAGAAGTTTTGCATCTGTAATGTCACGGCTTTCCTTTCAATAAAAAAAAAAAAAATTTCCAGAAACATTTGACATTAAAATTCACACATTTTTTTTTGTGAAAAAAAAAAATCACACAAATTGTTTCTGCGGTTTTGTCTTGATGCGTCTAATTCAATAAAGCTGACTTTTCCCACAGACCCTACCACATAAAAAAAAGTTTTTTATTTATTAATTTTTTTACGATCACAGAACTCATTGGGCTCACTTGTCAAGATTGCTCAAAGGGCTTGAAACAGAAGCTGCTGCCTTAAGCTGATCCCTTGAGGGCACTGGCTGCAAGATTTTCAAAAGAACCAACGTTAAAGGCAGGGCACTGAATTCAGATTTATGAGATCTATGCGCTTAGAACAATAGAACAGACAGATGTGAGCATATCTCTTAGCATCCATAAAACAGTGTTTTTAAGTCAAATTCTTTAAAACAAAAAAAAAACCCAAACAAATCTGGTGTTCACTCGGAATGAGACTGGGCGTGTAAGCCACGAGTAGATGCAAGCAGTTCTAGTGTTACGGTGTCAATCCACAAAAGTCTACTACATGGCCTGGTTAATGCTGACAGGATGACAAGTGCTGTGCCAAACACAGAGCAAGCAGTCATGAGATAAAACAGCATTGCCTCCCAAACTCTGCTGGCAGGCAGCTGATGAAGTCCCCTCGGGGCTCAAGGAGGCTGAAGAGCAGCGAGCAAGAAAAGGCCAGTGGTCCTAATCTCTCTGAGAAATCCAGACAGCTAGGAGAATGTGCAAACTAAAGCAGGCTTTACATTACTGCGGTCCGTGACTGGTATTCGTCCGGAGAATTCATGTGCGCTTGCCAATGTGGCCAAGCCCCAACACCCACACTCATCAATGCCCTGCTCCTAATAGGGTGCCAGCTTTGCCACTCTAGGAATTGTCAGCTTTCTGACATGTAGGAGGGGTAGGAGAAGGTGGTGGTGTGACCAGGCATGGGTAACTGACGGTGTGGCACAACGCATCCATGGGTGAGACCATCCAAAAATAGAAAAGCAGCCTTGTGAGTTATGTAAAACGCAAACTTGAACTCAAGAAAGTGGCCAAAAAGCTTTGCTGTTGCTGCATGTTTACATTTTAAACTCCAAGCCTAAGCATTGCCTTTGGGTGAGTGGTTGGCGTTTGTGGATTGGGACAAATGCAGTGTGCACCGTATAAAATTTCCTGCAGGAAACAGAAGGAGTCGTTATCGGAGACACGTTATGAACAATATTGCGAACCCCATGAGCGTGAGTGCAAGTGATTCAAATAGCTACGATATCGCAGGGTCATTTACAAGTCTTCCCCAAAGGCGAATAAAGCACCAAGAATGCCCGGAAGCCCAGACTGAAATAAAAACAGCTGTTTCTCTAAGAGGTGGCCACGCATGACCATGGACTGGTTCCGTTGTCAAGCTGCGAGACGCAGACTGTTCAAACTGTAGCAGCGCTCTCGCTAGCAAGCGGCGAGCCTCAGTCCGTTTTCGATGCGGGTCTTAAGCTAGATCCTTCGCGGGAGGGAAAAATGTACGGACCACTCTCGTTTCTTTAACTTCCGAGTGGCTTTCGTTTTAATGTGAACACCCGTTTCATTTAGTCTCCACCAAAAAGAAAAACAACAACCCAGCGCTACACACTGGCAAAGCGGGCGATGCTAACCAACCAAGCTAGCTCGCTAGCATGCCCCAGACAAAAGCCTGAATGAAGTTCCTATGGGTGCAAACACCATCCAGGTACCGCTGCTCCGCCAGAGGTGCAAACGCTGGGATTCGAGCACACGCGTCGTTCCTAAACCCCCTGACAACGTTTCACTCGTAAGAAAACGTGAGATTTGTGCTTACCCCTCCTGGTCCAGGTTTACTTTCTTCTGTGCTCTGTTTGAATGGTGTGTTGTTGTAGGAGGGCGTCCTGTTCCGGGGTCACATCCCTCCAGTCGGCAGAGCTACGGCGGACTGACTCAACGCAACGACTCTCCTGCTGGCTCCTCAGTACTACTGCCGGCCACCGGGGGCGCCACTGGCTCAGCCATCACTACACTCTCGTCAGTGGAGTCTGTGAGAATCGTGAATATGTGGTCCTTGTCCTAGAACCGGGTCACCAAAGGGTAAACTCGGACCTCTGTATGGCTGGTCTTTTAAAATAAATAAATAAAGTGATGCTGGAAATAATACAAAGTAGTGAGAATGCAAAGAAGTTATTTCAAGTTCTTAATAAGTTAAGAATTAGGAAGGAAGGAATTATAAATGGTACAATAATATATTTGTTTAGATCCATAAACTCATGTTAAATTACAGTCAAGTGAGTTTGTGAGTGTAAAATTATTTATTTATTGGTGTATTTATTTTTAAAATGATTTTGTTTAATTTTATTTGTTTATTCATTTTTATTTTGGGGGTAAATGTGGTGTAGATTCTTTATTCCTTTTTTTTTCAATACTACACTAACAATACCACAGGACAAAAAAGGACAAGACAGACAAACTGTGAATTTTAAGACAAATAGCATAAATTAAAATAAAAAACCAAAAACACAGGAAGGTGTATTTGATGTGCAGTGTGTAAAAGCTGCAAATGGGCATCACATTTGTTAGTTCTTATCTTGAGAGAGAGAAAAAAAATAAATTAAATGTAGTTAATAACAATATTTATAATGATTATTAAATAATATAACAGCCATCATTATCATCATCATCATAATTATCATCATCCTATCCCCATTGTCATCATCATCTTCTTAGTATTATCATATATCATATTATCATCATACACATGGATATTAAAATATAAATGAGTCTCTAACTTATACAAGTTAGAACCTTTATATATACAGTATATATATATATATGTGTGTGTGTATATAAGTATAGCTTATAACTTTTAGATAGCTATAAGCTATACTGATATCCAAACAAGTATAATAATAATAATTAGTTAAAAAAGAAAAATAATTAAAGAAATTTAAAAAACGGACACACCCAGGTCAAATAGTTAGAGATTATGTTGTATCATGTTTTTAAATGAAACTCACTGTTGCACATCTCTGAATCACTTCCATGTGTAATAGTTTTTCAATAAGATACCTCGGGCTGTTCCTCACCTGATTTGTGTCTGGATTGTTCATTACATGCAAAAGTTTATACTTTCGTTGCGGTGAAATTGGGCCATACGTGCCCTATAAGCAAAACTGAATGTGACACTGATTTAAGAAAAAGCTCACAAAATTCTTCTGCAAAGAACCACTCAAGCTAGTTTTGCAGCACTTTTAATCGATGTCCAATAAAAAATATAACTTTCTGTAATTTTTTCTGTCTAATTTTTTTTTGGTTGAAAAGAAAAATCAGATTCTTACTTTCCAAAAAGACATTCCTTCAAGAAACTTAATAGCCAATTTAATAGAAATGAAATATGAAATATGACGACATAAGAGAGAAAAACATAAAAAAGCAGTCACGGTTTTACATAGCTTCCACAACATACTCATACTTAATACAGATAATCAGGCCAGACTGCAATATCTGTGACCAACATCGATACCAAAACAATAAACAGATGCAGACACATTTGATGGACTTTACCACATCTGCAAAAACCACTGTACGTCACAAATCACTTTATTGCCACTTCTTCAAATGTGAAAGCTAAACTGAGAATATTTCTAATAAACAAGGGGGCTACTGTGCATAAAGAGGTAATGAAACTAGTAATTAATTTTTGTAGCAGTGTTGCACACCAGACTGATATGACCTAAAGAATAGTTGGAGATAAGCAAGTCCCTCAGACTTGAAATGCTGATGAATATTCAGGGAGAAATGGAACATAGGGGTGACTTTGGTGGATTTTTTCCAATTAATCATCCTATTTGAAGCTGCAAAAACAAGCATAACATTCAGCTAAAAAAAGCTCTCCCTTTTCACTCTGTTTACTGACATCATGTTTACCTCCTCATAACAACTGAAGCATAAGTACAAACAGTATGCAGACAAATGACAAGTCTACGCTGCATCTCATCAGTTTTAGCTGCACACATGTAAATGAGGGCAGAGCCTGAAACTGATACAGCAATATACTTTATAATTTGCAAAATAACAAACAAAACAAAAACCAAAAAGTAGCCTATTAATTCATTTTTCCTGACTTAAAGCAGCAGTGCTTAGTGGAGCCCACATTGAAGGACACCGGCGCGCCGTATATCAGGTCTGTTCCACAGTGAATCGCTCAGTAGTTTAAGGTACCTTAAATCCTCATGCTGTGTAATCTACACCTACACTTGCTCTCACTCTACAGAGACTTGTACAAAAAGTAGAGACCTTTAAAACCGTTTTGCAAAAAAAAAGAGGCTATAAATAGCACATTATTTTCTATCATTCAAGTGGACCCTGCACAACTTACAGAATGACATACAGCATGTAAAGTAATGCGAATGCACCATAAAATGAAATGACACAGCATACAGGCTCACTTTAAATAAATGCCCTTTTCTACAGCATCAGATATGTCAAAGTGTGGTTGTGCTTGACATTGCAAGCATGAAATCGCCCCCATGGCACCTTGTAGACCCATTAAAAAAGGCAATGGAGATCACAGTTTAAGTGCATATTTAAATATTAGAGAACACACACACACACACACACACACACACACACACAGACGCGTACTGCTCTGTCTGAGACCTAGTCCAGGTTTACACTTTCAAAGAAGGCATGACATCAATACTGCATTTTGAGAAAACATCCACCAGTCTATGGCTTACATGAGTCTATGGATTGTCTTATTTTGGGACCTGCCAAAGCTTTTTTTTAAATATTCTTTTCACCAAACCTATATGAGAGCTTTGCCTAGCGCACAAAAAAAAATCGTGTATTTCTCCAGAAAAAGGGAATAAAATTGAAAATCTAAAATAAAACGATTACACTCTTGTGTTGTCTTTTAAATATGAAGCTGGAGTCAGCAGACAATCTGCTTAGCTTAGCATAGTGAAAGCAAAGCAGCTAGTCTTTCTAAAGGAAACAGTCACTTTTAAAGATCCTTAATGAACATGGACTGTGCGCAGTGGTGCAGTGGGCAGCACTGTCACCTCAAAGAAAAAAGGCTGGTCTGAAGGGAGGGCTGAGGGGGGAGTTGGCTCCTGTACGTATCCCTGTGAGGTTTTTTCCTCCCGTGGTCCAAAGATATCCTTGTTAGGTTAACTAATCATTCAAAATTGTTCATGGATGTCCATGAATGCTAGGAGGCACATTACCCCGCCCCTTTCTTAATATCACATAATATAAGCTCCACCCTACCAACTACCCTAAACTTGTTAGGATAAACCTTGTATACTTAAATCTCACTTAAGCTAAAAGGCAAGTAAGTGTATTTTTTTTTAATCAAAGTAGTATCAGGGTACCTGTAACCATAGGTACACACAGCCTGGTACACAGGTGTGTTTTCAAAATAAAAGTCTTACATTTTCTTAGAATATACTGTAAAATGCTTCATGTGTATTGGCACATATTCTGCTTCAAGGCAACATTAGACAACAATGTTAGAACGACAAAAAGCATAACCTCTTTTTGAAATATTCTTTGCGACCTAACAAGTACATCAGCACTCCTTAAGTAGTTACCACAATTAAATAAAATACAATAATGATAATATATATATATTAAAAAAAAGACACGTTTTGCAAAGATACAGTTGAAATGAGAGGAAATAACCTAATAACAGTTATCGTGGGTTGTAAGTCCCCGTTGTTGTAATCTGGGGCCGAACAGAGCCATCATCAAGTCATCATAAAGTTAGTTTGCAGCTTGCTCCCTGTTCAGTAATGCAGTCAATGAGATGAACTTTCTGTTTCGGTGATTCACGACACTTTGCATGAGCAGGTGGTTTTCAAGTAGCAATTTCAGCAAATCAAAAACAGGATTATTCTCTGGGTTGAAATGCTCCTCGTGGCAAAGACATTCCACTGATAGATGGGAGGAGGATGAGTGAGATGGATTTTCTTCACTGTGAAAATACTTGTGTGTGGAAGTGATGCTCCAGGATTATCACATTATCTTTGGACGCCTCTGCTTAGTTGTTATTTACCACATACAGGCCACTGAGATGTAAACGTTTGTTAAAGATCTTTTCAGAGTCTTTGAATTCCATCTGTCAAGTAAAATATTAGACTGGGTTTATGTATATAAGTTAAAAATCCATATATTTGGCTGGTCCTCATGTTTCATTGGTTCAGTGTTCTTCATGGTCTATTATCTTTGGCCAGTGAGTGCATCATCCAGTTGACCTTGGTCTTCCAGCTTTCCCGCAAGGCTTCGTTGAACTTTACTTTGAAATTCTTCAGCGCCTCATCCTCTGATTTGCCCAGCGCTAAAGAGTCCTTTTAAAACAAGAAGCCACTAATTATTAACATTGTTGTCATTCTCCTTATAATTATTAACTGCTACATCATTACTGTGCATACCTTTAGGTACTGTATGTCTTTGAAGGAAGTGAGTTCAGGTAGTCCAGCTGCCTTCATCATAGCGAAGAGGTTGACAAAAAGCGTCCCGTTCCGACAAAGGATCTTATAGGCCCGCTCACAGTACTCCCTGAACCTGACAGCAAAGATGCCAAAACAAACACACGTCATAAGTTGGCGAAACCCCAGAACAGTCCATCCATCCTTTACTGCTTATCAAATTCAGGGTCACAAGTTGCCTGGTTCCTATGCCAGGGTACACAGTCTATTATAGGGCCAACACAGACAACACAAACTCCACACACTCCATACTTTCTTGCTGTAAGAGGACAGTGCTAGCCACCGTCTATAACTGTACGTATGTGAAATGCTCTTAGAGTTGCATGTTTTTATTGTACCTCTCAAATTTCTCACTGTTGTTTGTCCGTCCTTGCTGGATCACGTGGACGAAGTCATACGTTAGGATAAAAGGCACGCGCTCCCTGTTGATGCCGAGTTTTCGCTTGAAGTTGCCCAGGAAGTGCCCAAAATCGATGTGGAACAACTAAAAAGCAAAGTCTCACTTTAGTCACTACGTCTGAGTCTCTGAGGTAGCGAGTAAAAGACTTAAACAATTTGACTCCAGCATGTCTCACCAAATAATTATTAGAATATTATTATTATTATAGTATTATAGAATACATCAATATACATTAAGCGGATACACAGACATGTAAGTACATATGCAGAGATTTGAACATGCAGTAAATCTTACCTGTCCAGTTTCCCTGATCATGATGTTGTCGTTGTGACGATCTCCAATGCCCAAGATGTAAGTGGCTACACAGTAGCCAGCACAGGACAGAGTGAACTCCTCTATTGCTTGATCAAGTTTGTCCCTGGTGATATAAAAGGTCACAGAAACAAGGAAGCAGAGTGTGAGTGAGTTCTGTTCTTACAGTGCTTTCACACTTCTCTTATATTCCCTATATCGTACAACCTGCATTACACAAACGCAGCCATGAAGCAGAGTGTCATCGGTGACAGAGCATATGAAATATTCACAGAGAAGTTGGCTGGTTGACGTGCACAGGGTTCATTGTGTTTTTTATACTAATATTCTCAGGTCCATTACAGGCGCGGCAGCGTCCGGGCTAATTACCTTTCTGTTCTGCAGGCCCATCAGCCTGGCCACGCCAACATGACATACAGAGGCTTATTCATTATATCGAATAGTTTTCCTTCTTCAAGGAGCTTTTAGAATAGACAAGACCTTCAGACTGTCTGGCACCAAATAAAAATCTACTCTCATTTAATGCTGCTAAAGATGCAGCTGCCTGTGTACCTTGTGCTGCTCTATCCGGTTTTAAAATGCTATAAAGAAAAAACACTTTCTAGCAAACAATTTAAGTAAAAAGAAAGAAAGTACAAGCGGAAGTAGTACTGTTTACTTCTCATAAGAAGTGAAACATCAAAACTAAGCAAGTTTTCCTGAATGGGTCTGGGAATGAGATGAATGCCTTAAATAGCCTTTTTTTAATGGCTAAAGTCTTATTTTCTATCCTCCCCCTCCCCGTTCGTTTCCACATGAACAATAATAGATAACTGATCGCAAAAAAAACTTATTATTTTACTTCAAAAATATCAATACCCATCTGCAGCTGAATATGTGCCGCTACTTTGTGCTAAAACCAAGAGGAGTCGATGAAATGATGAGATGCCGCTTAGGAAAAATTCAAACGATGTTATCGTGTATTTCAAATTGAGAAGCTTCTTTCTTGACACTTTTTTTTTCAGATTTCACTTTGCACATTAAAAAATGGTTTGCTCAAGTCAGCACTGTCCTAGGAGGACTTGGGGAAGTCCCCACAACAACCTGGGGGAGGTTTATGGGGGAAAAGGGTGCATATGTGGATTTGCTCACCCCACTCCTGCTCTGTGCTTTCTATGTGGTTTTAAGTCTTGCTTGGCTGTGTGTATAATGCACCCACTCTGCTTTTTAAGGTTAAATAGGGTCAACGCCTCTACAGAGTGTCTACACCAAGTTAGATGACATTCTGAGAGTTGCCATTGTACCAGAGTTCATCGTACTCACTCTGGATTCTTCGATTTGAGCCAGTTAAGCAAGGCGTCCTTGTTGAAGGCAGCGGTAGCGGCGCTGTTGCTGCTGTTACGCTGGATGTTGGCAATTGTGTCAGAGTTCTTCACAACCTCGATGAGCCCCATTTTGTTCCCAGTCGACAGGCAGCCGTACGGGATCATCCTGTGTTTGCCGAGTTGTAAAATGAACAGCGTCAAGGCTGGTGGAGAAGATTTCCCCGTGCACAAGAGGCAATCGCTGTAAGAACCAGCTCCTACCTGAGATCCAGGCCTTCTTTCTTCCACAGATTCTCCATGAGCTGGATCATCTGCAGCGTCAGCATGTCTTGTCGAAGATCTAAAGGTGACAAGGAGAAATTGAGATATCTAATCCTAACTTTTCTCTTGCCTGCTTGCCTTTCCAAATCCACAGTTTTTATCTTCCCAGCAGATTTGAATTTTCAATCCAGCCCTTAAACTGTCTCTTACCATCTCCATTTTTGAAGATAATGCCCACCATGTCTCCTTCAACTGCGGGATTCTTGAACATCAGCCAGAGTGGCTTCATCTTGGAGTCCATAAATCTGCATCTATCAGTACTGCAACAGCAAAAATCCTCATTTTAATTTTCATCCTTGTACATATATTTTTGTTCAGTGACTGATATCCCATGTAAGCTTTTGTATAAATATATATACAATATAATATTTTTTTTGTCCAGGAAGACACTGACAAGGTGCTCATATGTTTGCAGTAGGGAGAAATTAGAAATTAGAGTAAGTTGCTGTGTTCCTGAATCAACCAAAGAGTTCATTTGTCCAGGTACTACTTAAATGTATTATTTTTTGATTCAGTAGAGCCAGAAAAGGGGACAAAGTGCCCTTTGTAAAATCCAATAAGGAGGACAATAATGCATAAAACAATTGCATTTGTGTGTTTGTCTGGGCCACTAACCAGATCTCAGCGAGGATGATGCTCGGATTGAGTGGTGACAGAAGGTCTGACAGGGTCTCCAGGTAGGACTCCTGTCTAATACACTGCTTCAGGTCATCTGCTGTCACCTTCTGGGAGCCCAACTTGACAAAGTCACTCAGGGCCTTCATTTTGCCCAGAGCCTCATTCTGAGTGTGTGAGTGTTAACACAGAGACTGAGAATCAGTTCAAAACACACAAGATCAAAGTGAAGGTGAGTGAGAATCAGGAGGTGATTACCTGTTTGGTTAAGAGCTTGATGTGATGGATATTTCCCCTACAGTAGGCCTCCAGAATCAGGCCAAAGCGCAAACCCACAGATGCCACGTGAGTCTCTGACCTACAACAGACACATATTTCCAGTCAAACAAAAAGCTGGCTTGATCTTGTTTTTCTTTATGCTCCCTTTTTTCTAGCTAGCTTTTATTTCTTAAAGCTAGCCCATTCTCGCTCACCTGAGATGCCAAAACAGAAAATGTCCAATCCTCCTGTTGGACAGTGCCCGTTCTAATAAGAAAGTGGTAAGGTCACAGTCCAGGTAGGACTCGTACTTCAGGACCTGGACCAGCTGGATTAGGTAATGTAGCAGCTCGTCATCACTGTGTGCAGAGAAATGTGGCTTATGTGGTTAACAGTCACAACACAGCATGCCTGGCACTGTAAGCTTCTGAAATAGATGTGTGTGTACCTGAGCTTTCTGAGACATCTGATAGTGAAAGAACGAACTGCTGGGTCGGGAAAACTGTAGTCTAAGAGCTCCAAGGCGTAGATGGCAGGGAGGTCTGGCCAGTTCCTCAGTAAATTCACCATCTGAGGAGAATCCAATAATTAATTAGTAACATTATGAGAAAAATCAAGGAGATTTTGACAGTTAGAAGATTAAAGGCTGCTGATACTAATTTAATTCAGTTCAATTCAGTTTTATTTATACAGCGCCAAACCACAAAAACAGTCACCTCTAGGTGCTTTATATTGTAGGGTACACCCTACAATAACACATACAGAGAAAAACCCAACAATCATATGACCCCCTACGAGCAAGCACTTTGGCGACAGTGGGGAGGAAAAACTCCCTTTTAACAGGAAGAAACCTCCGACAGAACCAGGCTCAGGGAGGGGTGGCAGATGGCCGGTCGCAGCAGAATTTACAACTCTATATTTTATTCTATGCCAATGGCATTACTACAGTTTTGTATAATCCACTGTAAAAACATTCTTTTGTTTTGAAGCTCCAAAATCCTGTTAAGTCACATATGTTCTTGCTCTTGCTACGACAAAGGTTTATGACAAGACCTCTCTGGTTGGTAAATATTAAAGTATTTCACTGCTTATTTTACAACATAATGATGGATTTTTTATTTCAGTCACAAGCAGTAGATAAAAAAAATGTCTATAGATTTACCATAGACATACAGATCATAGCTCGTGGTTGTGCGTTTTCAATAGATAGATAACTTTACTTTGAAAATGTAAAAGAATGAAGTACAGCTGCCACCCATGGACATTTGCTAAAACAAAATAAAACACAGAATATAAATGATTAGTTGTCTGTATATAAGAAACTAAGAATACAAGTGAAATCATAAATATATGCTCATGTGGATATGTGTAACTGTAAAGAATTATAGACACATATATTTACTTGTACGAATAAATACCTGTTCCCTTCACTCACACAACGAACACACACACACACACACACACACACACGCACACACACACACACACACACACACACACACACACACACATTTATCTAACACTACATAGTATTTATCCCATCCCTACATAGGATTAATAAATAATCCTATGTAGACTATAATTTCAGATACAACGTTTTACTTCTTTGGGGTTTTTTTCTAATTTGTTTGCTTCTTGTTTGAAATTGTGGCCACTTTAACCCTTAAGGCTAAGCTAATCATCTGAAACAAACAACTATAGTGGCGTCTCCAGATCGACTTACAGACATTAGTGACAAACATAAATAATGAATAATGATTTACTCGTACCTGAACTACATCCTCACGCTTATTCCACTTGGTGATGAGGAGGAGCTTGGACAAACTTTCAGGGTAATGATCGCGGACTTCAGTGCGGAGCTTCCACAGGAGCTCTTTCTCGTCTTCAAAAAACTCGGTATAGTTTTTGTTGTCCATGATTTCTTTGAGTTTTAAGTACTATAGAGAACACATAAACCAGACACAAAGTCATTAACTCTTCTGCTTTAAAAACAAAAAAATCAAAAAAACTGTAACTATGTAAAATTTGTCAAATGTGAGTCCTACCTCTTCTTTAGAGGCTAAATTTACATCACCATTCCTCTCCACGTCACATATCTGAAAACACATGATGAGGATTATTGCTTGGACTGACTGGTCAAACAAATATCCAAATATGTACTCAAAAAATATTCCTTACCATCAATAAACATGATAATTCTGTATAAAATTAATATGGAATACATAAAATCAAAGGTTTATTTATTCAAATAATTAATCATTAAGGAAAACGTTCTTGGTATAACTGAATGTATACAAATCACATAAATTTCATCTGGCTAGATTCCATAAAATTTAACACTTTAAACTGTACTTCTGCATCAAAGTTACATTTAAAACTTATATATTTATATTAAAGTTGGCATTTTGGCTTTAACTTTCTTTTAGTGTAGTCTTTTGGGAAACGGTACCTTTTCAAGCGGAGGGTAGTAGAGGGGGTGTGGCCGGATGTTGGGGAAGCAAATGACAAGCTCAGCGGCGCTGTCCACATTGGGATTTTTCTCAACGGTTCCCATTGGGTTCAGAAGGTCACTTTTGTCATCTGTGATAAAAATATAATAAATGAAATGTGTTTTTAGTTTTTCTTCTAAGAAAACTTCTTTCCTGCCTGGCAAACAGGTACTTCAGCATCTGCAAATAGGCTACCTTATTGCATTATTAAACACAAAATGTGTCACTATTTGTTATTTAGGTGGCACAACATGCCACTCCGGGCATTTCAGAAGCTCTCTGTGTGCTTCAAAGTGTTGTGGAGGAGTTGTTTTTTGTTTTTTTTTTGAAGAGAAAGAAAATGTAAGAAGAGGCAAGGCTGAAAAGTACCAGGAACAGATGGCCATGTGGACAAGTGAAACTCCCCAGTCTTCAGCTGGTCCTTGTAGTCAAACACCATGGTGTTCACCCAGGCTATCGGACAATCCTGAAAAGACAAAAAGAGAAACTTTATTGTTTCACTTTACACATCATCTGCAAGCTTTAAGAGCCTGGAAAGGGTTTAAAGCTGAGTTAGAGAATGTAAAAGATGTACAGAGGAAAACTAAACTACATAGCTTACAGCCTCAACTGAGTTATGTTTTCTCACTTGTAATAAAATCATGTGCAACACTTGGGCAATAAAAATCTTTTAGATTTAAAGCTTTTCCTCTCTGAAGATAAAAATGTTTGAATGGGAAAATTTTTTTAGCATCATAAAAAATTAAAATCAAGATTCACTGAAAGCAAAGCTTTTTTATTATTTCATCTAAAATGCTTTGAATAATTAACCATCTCCTGCCCAACACGCACTTCATTTTGAAGGCTCACTTGAATTCAAACCTTTAATATTCTAATTGCAATAAACACCTGTTTGCGGTTTAATTTAATTCACTGTTTGATTTACACCTCTGTCCAAAAACCTCCAAAACATGAAAATAAAACAATACGAGAGTGATCCATTTGTATTTATAGCTTCTAAAGTTCAGCGTAGAGGGAACTGGGTTCCAGGAAATCAGTAGAAAAATGACTTCCATGTGTTAAAAACAATAAAAACAAAGTTAACACATTTAAGTAAAAGAAAAAAAAAAAGAAAAAAAGGCGGTGCACGTAAACAAGAGCAGCTAAAATAGCTCAACTTCCGCCTGCCTTTCTGCTGTCTGGCTGCAGGACTTCTCTTCCAAGCAAACAAAGAGAGAAGTGGTTTAGAAAGCAGAAGTGGTCCATAAAACACACCTGGGCAACATGTTTGGGAGGTCTGCACAAACTCGAGCCCACAGCTGCTGCTTCACTTCAAAACAAAAGAGACTGCGACCACAGGTGCAGAAAAAGAGGAGAATTTGTTGTTCTTGTTCACTGTACCTTTCATTCTATACAGGGGAGGTTTGTGGAGGCTCTTTCAAACGCCATATTTGAGTGTACTGCCACCACTGTAGCAGCTGTGCACCGTCCTGAACAGGATTTTATTTATATGACATAAAAGGAGCTGCTGCAAGAAGCTGCTGAAGCCCTTTAATCCAGTGAGCCTGAACTTGCTTATAGTTAAAGTAACATATACTATTTTGCATGCATTAATAAAATGAGAGGTAAAGCTTTTAAACAGATTAAATCGCTTAGTAGGGCATATTTCTCTGCTAATAACAGCCAACTGGAGCTTTTTTAGCAACATCTATCATTCTGACCATAAACATGAATGTGTTAAAAAGCTCTTTGAGTTAAAAAAAAATGTCTATATGCTGGAAAATTCTTAATATATAGAGAGAAGAAAAATATAAATTTTCTTAAATCACAAAAAATTTATAGCTGCTCATGAATTTCAGTTGAATGACTGATTTAGCGATTAATGCAACAAATGTTTTAAAGATAATTGGTGTATTGCACATTAAGCATTATTATCATTAGTATCTACATTCTATGCTTTTTAAAACTATATCTTTGGGCCTTTCTTGTGTCAGGACACAGCGGAAGACACATTGTTATTGGCTTCTGGGTGGATCTGTACAAAACACAGGTCACTTGTTGAACCCAGTGAGCTAAACCAGCGTCCAGTTAACGGGAACATTAGGTTCGATCAGCCTTAATTTTTCAGTTTAATAATTAGACTGAAACTTGGCCCTGGTATCACATACTGCAAAGTCAATACTCATAAGACAAAATTGTGTTTTACTTTAAAGGACATAGCTGTAGCTAAACATTTATGTGCTTATCTTAGTGTTTAACCACTAGCTTAAACCACAAATTATTATGATTTTATTTTTGTTTAGGAATAAAACTTAATCATCATAAGCGGTAAAGCATTGTGCAAATGATTACAATGCATTTTTATTATCACCATTATTACTTTGTGCACCAATCTTCAAAATGTCATTTCCTGTCATTTTTTGCATGCTTTGCCTGCAATGTATAAATGTATGCAAAGCTATATATAAAGGCTGTCTGTCATGTATAATTTTGTGGGCGTATGGGTATCTGTGTTTGCAGGGAGGTTTTTCTTACATATATCCTGTGTCGTGTTTGTTTGCCTGAAAAAAGACTTTCAAATGCATTAAAAACAAGCATAAAAGAATACACTGTATATCCAGCTTCTTGTGTTTATGCATCAGTGAGAAATGGGTCTTCAATCCTCAGTTTGATATATATCTAAAATAAACAGTGCAGAATTCGTGCTAAGGGCCGCTTTTGGTTAGGTTTTGCGTGGCCCATTAGTGTACTCCTTCACTCATTCAGTTTTTGTCATAATGTCATACACATATAATGTCATACACTAGCAAAGAGTCGATCAAAGAGCGCGTTTGTCTTCTGCTGCAGCCTTAACAGCAGAATAAACATTTAAAAATGCAGCTTAGCAATTGTTAAAACGACTAAAAGAGGTGCAAAAATTACAGCGCCATTCTCCAACTACATGGATTTAACGTGTGCATTTTTCTTGTGCCTTTCTCTTCGTTGGCTTTTCTGAATTGGTGCTTGTTAATCAAAAAAAAATGCTGCAAAGCCCCGCTGTAGATAAAATTGCTTTGTAATGTCTTAATCCCCCTCCCCCTCTAAGCTGTCACCGAGCAAGTAAATTTAGAACGTACAACATTCGTGTGTGTCTGTATGTGTGGTGCATGCGTGTGTGTATTTGTAAGATGGCAGCTGTGAAGATGAATTTAGAATTCCTTGAAAATGTTAGCCAATTCCTTCCTTCCTTGGACCGATGTGCAGATAAAAGGGCTGAAGCGGATGAAGTGTTAACCGCAGCCTTGCCACTAAGCACACTTGCACAACCCGACACAGCAGAAACAACAGACCCACACAGAAGCTACACCCACTACACACTAGAGAGGAAACAGATCTGTTTGTGCTTGCTAACAAATTCACACCACCAGCCCAAAACACTGGCCTGCTCAATCAAACAAGTAGTACGCTGAGACCCCCAAAACACCACAAGTTACTGACACACTCACCGCTTTCTTGTTCTTCTTTTTGGTGCCGCGGGGCTTCTTGGTCTTTTCGATGACGCCGTAGAGTGCGAAACACAGGCGGCTCATGCGGGGCAGGTCGGCCACGTTTATGTCAAACTCCAGCTTCTGATTCCACAGCGGCTCGGAGCTCACTGTCACCTCCGAGCTCGTCACCACCTTACAGAGCAACTCGCTGCCATGGAATAGACCAGCCTGCACTACAAGCTGCAGGGGAACCACAGATACACAGTAGTGATTAGATGGAGGCAAGACATGTGGTTTGGAAGCCGAAGACTTTAGCACTTTAGTGTGAAGGTGATTGTTTGTGGAAGATTTACAGACTTCACGAGATGATTCAGAGTTTCCTGTGTCATTCGAGGTATGAGTCAAAGAGTTTACACGTTCGAAAACGCAAACAGGTCTCCGTGCAGAGTCAGACACAAATGAAAAAACAACCACCATAGTCATAATTTAATACTGCACGACCATTAAGCTCCCGCCTTTCGCCAAATCAAGATAGTCCGAATTAACAATTACAAAATATACGAGCTGATATCCCCCCTTCCCTCCAGGGGTTGTGTTTTCAAACCTCTACCTGCCATCCACAGACATGACTGATAATTATGTGGCAGGAAAAATTAGTCATGAGTCATGATGCTCTAAGGCAGCAGCACCCAGGAGTGCACTTGCACTTAATAACCCATCCAAACAGTAATGTAGTTACTTATGAAACAGAATTACAAAGACAGACACACATTAACAGAGTTCCCACTCTTTCTTTCACTTTTTTCTGACATGGAAGAGTGAGCATGGAGTATCAGTGGATGTTTCCACATCCTTTGGCTGTTCTTGTACGTTCACTGACAGTTGTCAAATTTTGCGGTAGGTCAGGAGCCTGTGTGCAATAGTAACATGCAGCGCCTTCAAAAAAAGAAGTGCATTTGAAAGCGAAAGAGGGAGAGCGTGTAGTCTGCCTTTTTTCTTAGAATCTAGGCCTCAGAATGAGACGTAAAAACCAGATAGACACTCCCCACTTCCTGTTTTGAAGTTTTAACCGCCTTGATGAATTATGGGAAATGTGTGGTCTGTACCATGTGACCCCCCCTGTCATTTACATGTCAGCCCCGCTGTTCCTACAACTGAAATTGAGATATTGGTAAACAAGTGAATGCCACATTTCATTGAGCAGCAAAGTGAGAGAAAACCCACGCAAAACCGCACCAACCTTCATTCCTTCGTCTGCATTGACTCGTTTGCCTTGCACCAGGTGAATGTGGAAAGGCTCATTGATGGACCACAGAGAAGAGGTGTTTTGCTGTCAGAGAAAAAAAGGGAATAAAATTTCTCACTGCCTTGCATTCACACAGTTGCTCCAATTTCCTGTTTGGCAACATGTCAAAAAAGAAAAAAAAAGGTAGACACAAAGTAACATCTACTTTCAAAAGAATTAAAAAAAAAAAAGAGGGGGAAGCAACTTTCTAACTGAAGAAAACTGGCAAAAAAAATTTAGCTGCTTATGTGACAAGCTTCAGATAAAAGCTTAAAAAAATTACAGGACGATGGTTTTTATTATGCTAAAGCAGTTCCAACGTATGCTGCATGAGCAACTACAGCAAATGAAAGACAAGGCCTCGGATGTAAATTATCTACACCGAGCTGCTTGATTTATTTCAAGTGTTACAAAGTCCGCTGGCTAGTTGAGTAACAACTGCGAGAAAAGAGGAGACGAAAAAAAAGAACATGTGCTTCTCTTTTAATGAACGACAGCTACCGCCTGACCTCTTACCTTCTTCAGTGGCAGAGGAGGAGGTCTGGATAAGGTGCGACTCTTATACACCTGGCTGCACATTCTGCCCTGCTCCTCCTGATATTTGGTGATGGTGGAGTAGTGCACCATGGTGAGGTGGGGGTTCTGGCAATTTCTCAAGCACGAGAATATGTACTGAGGAGAGAGACAACAGGAGATTTACCGGCACAGCCATCAGTCAGTTCACCCACAGATATTTCCCAGTGTTCTGATAGCGCTGGTTAGCTCCTGAAGGCTGTTCATTTGCTGTAGGTTAATGCAGCTAAAATCTCATTATGTGTGGATGGATGCAGTTCCTTTCTGCAGGGCTGCTATACAGATATGAGTCACCCCTGCAGGTAGTTGGAGTTTCAAAATCAACAGCGGAGTCTCCGGCCACCAAAATCTTGACTTACCCTACTCCTGATCTGACAGTCATTTGAGTTATTATGGACCCACCTGCACCGTCTGAACGCAGACAAACAACACTAAACAGAAACTCGCTCACATTCACGGAGAACACAACAGCTTGCATATTGCTTGTCTGGAATATAGAGAATGTACCTCACAGTTTCAACAAAAATCAGCAGAAAACCGCAAAAAAGTCCAGATTTCACAGTTTGATTTCCAGTTTGGGAATAAATCTATAAACCTTCATCTGAAAGGTACTGTGGGTTAATATGTCAGAAAGCATTTTAAAAAAAGACATATTAAAGACAGATGCTGATATGAAATAAATTGGGCAGAATTTGTGACACACTGAATAGTTCATACAGGAACTCAGTGTCCACTTGAGGAGGATAAAGGCCTCTAGTTGCCCTCTGAAACACTTCTTTGTGGCAAAACAGAAAAAAAATGACATCTGTGCTGATTATTTGTCGCGTGCTTTTATGCCTCTCTGCAACACGTCTAGAGGCAAAATACAAAAACGATCATGGGCAGAAAATGAGCCTGAAAGAAAACTGGATTCTTGGGAATGATCATTCAACAAAACTACAAACCCAAATTAAAAAAATAGACAAACCTACACAGGAGTTCCCTAAAAGCCACAATACTAACATCCAAAATTTTACACAATTTTCAGCTCCAAGAGCTTATTTTATTCGATTTACTCACTTTGAACTGACACAGTGGGTGTTTCCCATAGATGAAATCCCATCTCCCGTTGACCTGTAAGATATAGTCTTCAGGTTCCTGTCGCATTAAGCGGAAAACGGTAGCTTTCTTCTTCAGAGCGCTCTTCATCAGAACCAAGGGGAGGTCCTGAGGGTCCTGCTGCAGCATAAAGCTTTCCTGTAAGAGCAACAGACAACATCATTCAAATAAAGAGTCCTGCTTTACAGAAAATCATAAAATTGCTGCTTTTTCCTGAGTGTTGTTTTGAAGGTAGTGTTTATGGTGTGGGAGGGGGCTTTCCAAAGGTGATCACGTTTACTTAAAATAACCTCCACAATGTGTCTGCACAAGGCAGAAGCACAGTTTTTCCAATCCAAGCTACTTTGTTTTTTGTGGGGTTCCCTGCTGCCCCATCATACCAGAACATTAGATTTGATTAGTTTGAACAACTGGACTGTATGACTCATGATAACTAAAAAAAAACCAACAACAAAAACTGATCAACTCACATCAGAAGCCTCAAACTTGACATTAATGAAAAACTTCTTGATGTTTTTTGACTTGAGGCTCTGCGGCAGGGAGCTGCATGGCTCTAGTTCACATGGGAAACTGTACTCCATCCACTTCTGCCAGGGCAGACTCTGTCGATCTTGAGCCTTTTCTTCGCAAAAAGACCTCATCTTGGTCCGAAACTCATTTACTTCGTCATTCTTCTGGGCTTCAAACTCATGCAGACCTGAAAAGTCGATTTTTAAAGTGTAAGTTTTGTAGAGGACTTAGCTTCTCATTTAATTAATGAAAACAAAAACTTTCAAATGAATAAAGAAAACAAAGAAAAGAAATTATGCCATAAGAATAATTTTACTGGCTAAATGTATAAGAAGAAACATAGGCTAAAAAAATAACAATGCTGTTAGCCACGTTTTGCTTTAAGTTTGTATATTTGTATATTAAATTTTAAGTTAATTACACTTAAAATATGAGATGAATCATATTTTAACTATCTAAAGAATAATTATTATTGCACTCATAACATATTAGGAAAATATGGGAATATAGAGTATTTTTGCTAAACAAATAAATTAGCTTTAGCTAGTTAGCCTAGCTGAGCCCTACTTTTTCAGGTTAGCTACATTAGCTTACAGCAGAGAGTGCAATTAATATAATGTCAACAGTACATATCTTTTTCTTTAACAAAGAAATGCTGCTCAAGTAAATGAAAAATATGTAAGCAGATTTTTTTACACATTAATTGTAAAAAACAAATGTGTAAAATTGCAGAAGAAGTTTTGGTAGCTCATTGTCTAAGCTGTTCTGTAACAGAAATATAAAACAGAAATCTTTGGTTAAGTCAAAAAATTATTATTTTTATTTACTGTGACCTACTGTAAAAACCAGAAGTTTCTACAGCAGTGAAAAAACAGGAATGCTTCTGTCATTTAATTATTACTTTGGAGTAATATGAACGGCAGTGGCTGTAAAACCTATGAAAATATTTCAAATTTAAACCTTCACATTTTTCAAAGCTGTCAAGCTAAAAGTCTCTGCCAGCCAGATTTTGGCCCCCAGGCTTTCTGTTTGACACGCTTGTCTTATAGGTACCGTATCCAGTAACTTGCTTTCCTTATGAAAAAAAAAAATATTAGCATCAAAAATACATGGTAACTCAGAAAGAAAATGTTTTTCATTCCTTCTTTTAAGCAAAGTGATATTTTGCTAACATTCTAGTCCCCTCAGAAAAATAAGAATACTTTTGTTCCAATCAGAATTTTAACTCTCCTAAACAACAACTACAGCAACTTTTCATCAGTTCTCATGTTGTATGTGTGCTGTGGCACTTGTTGCAGTGGTCTGGATCAACAACTGAACATTTTTTGTGGCACTAAGAACATAACAGAGCCACAGCAATGGTGACGAGTGGATGAGATCAAAGCTGCCGTGCAAACATTAAGACGTTATCAGGATGAGTGTTGCACATCAGAAACTCTCATTTCATTTCTCTTTTTTTAATGCATACAGTCACTTGTTCTGCCTGAATCTCTGAGAAATCTAGTGGATTGGGCAGCAATTCAGGGGACTTGAGCCAGACTGGAGCAGCTCTTTTGTTTAATGACAAAAACTCTTCTCTGTAATCATTTTTGAAGACTGATTTAATCTTATGAAACAGTACCACAAACCCTTAAAAACAATCACACAAACAAAAAACCCTCTATCGACACTGCAGAGGCCCACCTTTGCCAATTAGCAGGCTGATTTGGGCGTTGGTGAGTTTCTCCACCCGGTCGCCCTCCCTCGCCACCAGCCTCAAGACACACATGAACGGCCGCACATCACTTATGCGCCTCGATTCTTCCTCCAGCTCCTCCCTTTCTGCCGTCTCGTTGATGCAGGTGAAGACGTATCCATCAGGATCGCCGAGTCCACAGAACAGGGCCTCACTTCTGGCATTTTTCCAAACCATCTGAAATAACAGACAACATTGATAAATGAACCCGAGAGCCCCGATGAAGATGACCTGCAATTCCAGTGTTCAGCCCAAAAAAGAATAACAAGACTGTCCAGTTACTGTTTTCAAAAGTAAAACAAAAGTAAACGATCCTCTGATTAATCTAATGAGCTGAAAATAAGCAAGCAAGAAAATCATTGTTTCTAATGCTTTCCTAAAATTCCTTGTGAATTAGCAGTGACTGGAGGGCCATTTCGTCTTTTAATCATCCTAACAGCTTCCATGAGTATCATTACCTAAATCAAACAGCCCGAAGTGGCAGAAGCGTTGGCCCGTTCAGCGGCACATTCACATTTCAACAGCAGATCTGCTTTAGCAGAGTGCCGGCTGTGTTTCCCGGGAAGGAAAGCTGCAATCTCCCTCTCTGACGGAAGCATCAGAACCAGGGAGCACTGTCTGAGCGGGGGCTGCGTTTTAATTAGTTTAATGTCTGAAGACAACATTAAGTCGACCAATTTGTTTAAAAGCGTATTATTGTGACTGACAACATTTTGTAGAGTCTGAGCGTCTGAGCTGTTATGCTGTGGTCAATCAATTAGTCTCCTGGAAATACAGTGCTCTCTAATAACAGACGCAACATGTGATTACATTACACGTCACGTATCAGCGAGGAATTTAGGTTTTAGAGACCCCTTTAAAAGCAGATGCCAATGAATGTGGGGTGGGAGGGACGCTGTACCTTTTTGATGTTTTTGATGCTGTCGTTTCGAGACACGGGGAATTTGAGGAAGATCCCAGTAGGCAGCAGGAAGTCCATGTTGATCGCCTGGTCCCCCTCCTTCTCCCACTCCTCCTGCATCCCATACTTCCCTGGGGGCATGGTGACGGCCTCTCATTTACTGCCAGCTCCTCTGCTGCCAGAACACGAGCCGGCTGTCCACACACAGAGCAAGAACAGCCGGGGTTAATATGTCCACTATTAACAAGTGGATGAGCTGTCTGCTGTTTTTTTTCCCCTAAAACACTGGATAATACATCTTTAAGAGGTTGTAGCTGGAAAAGGAAGAGGGCGTGCAGTTTGTGAATAGCATGAATGAATGGCAGCTTATTGAAGGGCCTGGCCTGCACCTGATCCCCTTCCTGCTAATGGTGATATAAGAGTACACAGATATAGGTATTAAAAAAAAAAAAGATTAATACGACTTAGTGCTTCTATCACTTTTACCACGTGCAGTGCTGCCTTTAATGTTCTGCCAGAAAGAAATATTCAAAGGTCAAATAAGGTCGCATAACATGCGCTTAAAGAAACTTAAGCTTTCTGGTATATCTGCTGAATAAAATGCAAATCAGAAAAATGGAAATGTGCTTCTGCTTCCCGCAAATGTAACGAAGTGTGTGTGCAACGAGAACAAGTAGGGTTCGCAGCGTAAAGTAATTCTACACTATTGATTTTCTTTGGTAAGAGGAAACTTGCGCTGTGTGCGCTGTATGTGTATAACAGATGTAGGCTCGCTTGTTCCCTCAGCCTACACAATAAAAATAAATAAATGTTAAGCTTTTAAAATGAAGCTCATAGGACCGGATGGATGTCAGACACGCTGTGATATATCTGTATATTTTAAATGATAGGCTGGAGTGGAAATAAAAAGATACGGCGCATCCAATCCGACACGCAAACGTGACGCTGCGCCGTTGTCAGTAAAACTTGTGTCATGGCGAAAGCCTTGCCAACCTGTTAGCGCACACACTTGCCTGTCAGCTTTACAACCCGGTCATCTCTTCATGGCTTTTCCCTTTCCCCCCCTCTTCTTCTTCTTGTTTTTTTTTTCTTTCTTTTTTTTTATCGCAGTGAAGATGGAGGATGGAACATCACGGAGACGTGGATCGCTCGGATCCTGCGGCTGCAGGCTGTAGGATCTATCTAAGGAGGAGAGGACCAGGCTGAGGTGCTGTAAATCCGAGCGCTCGTACGGCTCCTGTGAAGCGGTGGAGTTCCTCCCTGCCTCGGTGCTGTTCGCTGTCAATCAGTCAGGCGCTGATGTTGCGCTGACCCTGACGGATGAGCGGCTGCGCGCTGCCTCACTAGCTCTCTCTCTCTCTCTCTCTCTCTCTCTCTCTCTCTCTGTCTGAGCGCGGGCCAAGGGACCGTCTGCCAAAAGTTTGTTTGCGCGAAGTGCTCTCTCTCCACCTCCCGCCCTCCTCCTGTCCTAGGTGATGTGTGTAAAACATTTAAAAAATCTTTTAAGATAAACAATAAAAAATTAGCTAAAACCAATTTGTAAGAATTAAAGTAGAAGGCGTATTAGTCGCAAGCAGGTATGAGGGCATTTGGTGTCTGAAAAGCGAGTCACTTTCTGGAACTTTCACGCTATTAAAGCTCATTTATTTTCCGTATACAGACAGCAAAAGAGCACCTGCGTGAGTACAGCCTGTGATGAAAGAGATGTTTAATATTTCTCTCGATGTTAAATAGGACGATTACTCAGTGTGTCACCGAGTAGACGGGAAACTATTATTACTTTTATTTTGGAGCTAAAAATGTGCTTATTTGCTGTCTGCAGTGGCGCGTTGTCACACGTGACTACAAAGGCAACGTGGGATTTGGATGGTGGCGATAGTGGTGGAAATCTTTCAAAGTAGCAAAACCACAATGTGGATCCACAAAATGATCCCCACTCCTGAGGGGAAATATTTGACAGCCTTGTAAGGGATGAAACATTTGGCTTGTTTCATTCATGAATGAGTGATGAACGAGACATATTTTTTAATAATGACACATTTTGTAAGCTGATGCTTTAATTTCAAATATGGTATAGAAGTTAAAGAGCAGTGAAGAGCAAACTTTTTGGCTTTAAGGAGAAAAAAGGCTAATTTATTCTACAGATAAACTAATTAAGCAGTTATTCATTGAATAAATCTACAGATTAATTGATGGAATCATCATGTTGCCTCTTGATTGGCCAACATCATCAATTTGGGAAATCTTTGACAACCTGTCAATGAGAGTAATAAAACATAAGTAATTTATTAAATTATCAAAGATAAATTAAAGTAGGTTATTTCCCCTTTTGCAAGTTTCATGTGCCAAAATAAACCAGACGAAGCTTTTAGATTTTGGAATTCACACATAGATTAATTGGGTAATTCCCAGTTATTTATGTCTGAATTTATAGATGTAAGTTATGCTTACCTAATGTTATAAATGTAAAAAAAAACATATATTTTGTGGGGAAAAAAGACATTAGACTCCAGCTTGTATCCAGTCTGTTTAAGACTATTTGTATTTAAGCTTTACCACAATTGGTGAACAAAGACACCGCGTTCATCATGGAAGTGGATCCCAAGCCACAGCGGTTGTACTACCATAGAAAGGGGAAATGCAGGGGCCAACAACAACAGCAGCGTGACTTTACAACTGTTCACTAACTAACATTAGCTAACAGACAAAAGAGGTTTTCGTTTTCTCTGAATTCTGTGCCAGACTTTTTCTTAGCAAGTCACATAACATGCAAATAAATAGATGATCTCAGTTATGTTTGTTCAGTTTGGTTTGCAGGTGTTGATATTTCTGAGTTGTGGTCTGGTGCTGCTGAGTACGCTGGCTTCCTGTTTAATGACAGGCTACTGTCTTGAGCACTCAAGAGCTACAAGATTCTGATCAGGTATTTAGAGAACACACAAATATGTGTTTGTGAGTTCACCTCAGACCAGCTGGTAAAAAAACAAACAAACAAAAAAAACAGGAAGTGATTGAGCAGAAGAGAAACTGTTTGGCCAGATCGGCAGACTGAAAGCATGAATGCTTCCCACCCTTTGCCCCAAACGGAACTATTTTCAACTACGAGCCAGAAACCCCCCCCTCTGACAGTAAACAAGCTGCAGTGCTGCCTGATAAATGCGCCATTCATCTCGCTTCTGATGGCAACTGGAGATTAAACTCAAATTAAGAAAGCATTAGAGCTACAGTTTCGATAAAACTGAAAGTATAGCCATTAAATCAAGCAGTCCAACACATGGCACAATTAAAAAACAAAACAAAACAACAACACCATTTAGACGGGAAACTTTTACTATCACCATACAAACACATGCGAATACTGTAGTTTGATCACGTGATGTTCAGATGTGTGTGACTTGTTTACAGTCTGTAAGCTTACCCACGGTTCTGTGGTGCATCAGGAAAAGGGTCTTGACTTCCTTTCTGTGTGTTCTTAAGAAAGAATTATAGCTTGTGCTTATTTTTTTATTCATATTCTTTTGCTCTTATTGTCCCTCAGCTTTCTTTCTTAATGGATTGTGTAATATAGGACAGAACAGAGGTGGCTTGTCAATACTATCAGGTCCCCATTTCTGTGGTTCAGAGAAAGCCGCTGTTTAACATCGGTTTGGCTCATTTATGTGACAGAAATCCCCACCAGTTTCACATTCAGGTAGAAAATGAAAGTTGTTTTTTTTTTCAATCTGCCAGAGAAGTCTATCACCTAGGTGTGATTAAAATGTTATAAAATGTGCTGAAAAGGACTCGTGTTTTCCAGCTGGCATAATTTAACACATTTGGTTTTGAGTTCACTCACGTTGAAGCACTTTGTCTGCCGTGTAGTCACAATAGTCAGAGCTTCTTTCCCTAACCCTAACCCTTTGACTCATTCTTAAGATTCCCCAAACAGATATGTCTTATTCTGTTTCACAATCTGCAGCCAACACTCGCTGCTGCCCTTAAAGATAATCTCACGTGAGAATAAATTGAGTAAGAGATGAGAAGAGATTTGAAGATGAGTCCAGTTTGGTTGCAACAGTCGAGTAAAGCATTTAAACAAGAAGCAGAAAGAAGAGGAAACCTTAAATTAAAGGTGTTGTATTTTGTATATATACTTGAATGTAATTGATTTATTTTAAAAGAACGATGTATATTAATGAACAACAGGCCACGTTTCACCTGGCAGGTCAGACCAAAACAATAAATAAGAATGTTAACCCAACATCAGACAATATACAGTGGCACGCTTCAGACAGCAATACGTAAAAGTACAACATGAAAATTCAAAGGAAAATAAGAAAACCCATAACAACAAATAAATATAAAAACATATAGCATCAAAGATGACATATATTACTATAAAATTAATGCTAATGGATCCGATTCCGTAATCACTGTTTGAGATGAGGTTTAAATGTGCTGAAGGTAGACGCAGACTTTATTTAATCTCACACACTGGGGAAATGTACTTGTTACAGCAGCACGAGGGACAGTAAGAAAAGGTGAGTTGGAGATATATTAGAAAAATAGAAATAGAAAAACACATACTTACTGTATATAGTAGTACGTTCTTTTTTACAGCTGGAATTTTATTCCAAATATTAAAAAAATAAAAATTATTTGGGGGTAGGTAATAGATATTGATTTGTAAATGACTAGACATGAATCACTTACTCAAGGTTATTATAGAATATTATACTGAAGTTTATTAGGCGCCCATCTAAGCAGCTTGTTCTCTTTGTCATGACAACGCTTTCTTTAAAGATGAAACATTTTGTGGTGAACCTAAAAGAAAGGCAGACAGAAAATGTGACATGATGTGTGGCAGCACAAATGTGATATTTATAATCTCCATATAACGATATCATTTTCTAAATGTTGCCAGTACAAACAAAGGCCGCATAGCTCATGTTGTCCTTATTTTTGGTTTTCTGAGGCCCACCTGCATTGGCCACAATTAGAAAAACACCGTTTCAAGGGGGCTTTTGAAGCACTTATTTCACACCCTTTGCAGTACATATACAATACATGCAGTGCGTCTGAATGATCCTAAAAAATAGGAAGCGTGCTGTGAAAGGATTGGACCTAAGTTTGATCTTTGAGGGAGTGCACAGGGGATTCCAGCAAAGAGGATGAGAAACTGCTTTTGCTGACTGAAAACTTTCTGTTGGGCACTGCAGGGTAGACCCGCAGACCAGACAAATGGTGTGCCAACTACAGGACGGCTGCACAGCCAGTCCGGTTCTTTGCAATTAATACAAATCCAGAGAGATGCTGTGTCATGGGAGAACAGCAGCAGTATCAGTAACTAAAATTAGCTTTTAGTAATTTACAGAAGTTTCATTTCCTAAATCCACAAACTGTCTCAATATAATTACAGTGACTCAAAGAGGAGTGTTGATGAAAGGCATTTCTAAAAATTGTAATTCCATATAAGAAGTATACAAAGTGTCCGATCTAATGCAACCAGTCAGATTCTACTACGTTTATCCAGATGGAAAAGCCAAACATCTTAGCTCCAAGTGGAAGAACTGGCAATGACACTGTTGTACAGACATTTGAGTCATCTGTTTTCCAGCTAATTAATCTGACTAACCACAGCGATCACCTGATTCTTCATCTCAGCTGGTGAAAATATTTGACTCTTCCAAAAATATTCAAAAACTGCAAATGTAATGCGATTCCCATCACCTCCAGCTTACTTAAACCGTAGTGCTGCTTCACATTTTAAGCATCAGAAGCATAATTAGTGATCAGCTCGACATAACTCACTTCCAGTGCTTCACAGTTTAAATATGTTAACTGGCTTCTGTATTTAGCTTTTGATTGGCTTTAAAATTATGAAGTCAGCTCAATTAAAAAAATCTTTGACTTTCCAAGGCATTAGGTAAGCATAACTTACAAATGGTGAACTGGAATAACACCATTTTGTGGGTGGTTTTGTGTTTGTTTAAACAAAAAAAGTGAACATAGACTGTGGTGCAGGGACTTTAAACTCCTTTCATATAGCGGGTCACATTCAGCCCACTTTGAGATATTTTGGGCTTAAATTTTAAGAAGTAAATGTGTAAAATTACAGAAATCTATAACTTAATTATTTTGTTGTGGTATAATTGGTAGAATAAGTTGTAAACCTTATGAGAATACAATTAAAAGTGCATTATTTCTGTTGTCTTTCATATTTACCAAAGACATCCAGATTGGCGTCTGGCCCCTAGACCTTGCATTAGATGCCCCTGCTGTAGAGGGATCTGTTGCTTCTTACAAAACTTCATGAGAGACAGTTTAAGGTTCATTTTGCATAACTTTATTTTTACAGCATCACTTTGCACACTCACGTCTGTCCTAGCACAGGGAGAACAACCCAACAACTCACACGCAGCATCAGCAAATTAAAAATAACACAATGTAACAAGCAAAGAACAGCTCAGTATCACACAACACGCAGAACTCTGACACGCTTACTCAGGTCTCTAAAATATTAATTAAGTGAAGACTAAAATTGACAAACTGGAGCTGGTGGTCTTGAACTTCCCTCCACTTTGTCTTTTCTGGATCATAACAATCTGTTAATAGTAATGCTTACTATTCTCCTGAGCCCAAAGGTTTCATGTCAGTTGCTTTCCTCTCACTCATTCAATTTCTAAAACTCAAAAAGGAGAAAATATCACTTAAAACATTTAGATTAGTAGGCAATTTTTAAAAAGTTTGCACAATTTACTCTGTTTGATTAATTTCAGCATAAGCAAGTTTTAAGAACAATCCTTTGCACATCTCAAATATGTTTTGCTGATGAAGGCGAAGTGAAAAAAATTCACGCGTTTTCAGATGCGTTTACATTTGCGTTTACATTTGCCGTATTTCATCATTTATTCTAAAAAAAATGACTCAGTGTTAAGCTTAGGCTCCCTTCCCTTACATGATATTGCGATGAATGAAGATTAAATGTAAGACGATGTGCAGAGAGGATAAAAACAAAACAGCTTATCTAACATTAACGGAGAAAGAGTCGTCCATTCACTGGAAAAAGAAAAAGGAAGAACCAAAAATAACATCAAAACCTGACTCGCAATTAAAGGGCAGATTAAAAAAAAATAAAAGTGGAGGAGTACAGCTCAGGACTAAAGGGAAGGAAATAAAGCCTTAAGCAGAACTGATGAATAATGAGATATGAAGATGGCTATTTCTGAACTTTGGACAAGAAAACAGCACATTAAGATCAGAGTGCAAACATAATTCATGTTCTTATTATGTGTAAATTATTTTAAAAAGACAGAAGTTATCTGTGATAAGTGATAAGGAGGAGACCCATGTAGACATCATGGTTATAGTGGAGTGAATTTGTGGCTATAAAATCCAAGTTCCCCTCCTACAAGACTGTTTCCATCACCCTTGACTGCTTTGTCTGCCTGCAGTCCACTTACAGTTAATCTCTCATCAGCTGTGTAAATTCAGCTTTTCATTGCCATGGCAACCCTTTAGACATGATTATCTTTAACACTTCAGTTTACTAAGGCAGGCCAGAGAGCAGAATATTTAAAGTCTACGACAATGCCTAACAGCACCAGAAGGGGGCGAGCTTAAGGTAGGCTAAGGTACAACATTTGGAAGTACACTGTTACCAAATGTATTCACTCACACATTTAAATCATTGAATACAGGTGTTGCAATCATTTCCATGGCCACACATGTATAAAATCAAACACCAAGGTATGCAGACTATATCCCCAAACAGCAGAACAGTTTGGAGATGCCCCTTCCTGTTCCAACATGACCGCCATCAGTGCACAAAGCAAGGTCCATAAAGGCATAGATAAGCAGAATAACCCTACTGGCCTGCACAGTCCTGACCTCAGCCCGACAGAAGACCTTCGAGATGAATTGTAGTGAAAACAGCAAGCCAGGCCTTCTCATCTAACGTTAAAAAAACCCCCAAAACCCACAGCACACTCCTAAACTTTATGGAAAGCTTTTCCTATGGATCGAGAATGGGATGTCACTCAAGTTTAAATGTGTGTGTGTGTGTGTGAAGGCAGATGAGCTAATATCTTTTGTCAATATATTGTAACATCTGTTTTGATAGAGCAGGTGTAATTACACAGAGGTAATTAGGGAAAGTATTTTATTTATTCACTAAACAAAAACAAAAACAAAAAAAAACACAGGTCCACATGAAACCACAGTTGTTCCACAATTACAGATCAAACGTGTTTGCTTAGTACAAGGGAATAACAACCCATCAAACAGACTGTGAGAAAAAAACACACGTCATACTTCTTGTGAAAGAGTTTGAACTAGACAACCTCTTATTTTAAAAACTGGTGATGTCGACTGCATCCAAAACAGTTAAGTTCAAATACATGTTCAAACAAATCGTCTTTCAAGAGAATAAAAATAACGAAGGCTTGTCCATTACAGAAAAAAAACTGGCTGGGCTTTAAGAAAGCGTCAAGATTTTAGCACATTTCATGCTTTTTTTCTAATGAATGAGTCAATTCAGAGATGGAAAAAAAATCAAGTACAAACATGTGCACTTGAAACACCACTGAATGATTAAAATGACCACCATAAATCATTGGAAAGTTGTCCATTGATAGTTTTCTACAACTATTGCCAGACAAGTTTAATAATGTATAACTTTGGTTCAAAGTAACTTTGCACAAAACAATAAGTAAAATTACTCACTTAATTCAATAATCACTTAAACAGAACAAAATCTTTCCAAATTTCATGATTTTTGTTTTGCAGCACATGCAACCCCCCC
>VUQR01011777.1:0-18172 GCA_015108515.1 Hemichromis elongatus
ATAATTACATTGCAAATTTCTCCAAGGGATCCAGAATGGCCAGCAGCAGCCATAAATGTGTGACTTTCAGAAAGCTAGGGCAAATTCTAAACCTGTGTGTGTGTATGAGTGTGCAGGTTATGTGCCTCATATATTCCCCTTTTTGTTCTTCCAGATGTGGGGAGGCAGATAAACATTCGAGGTGGCATTGTCCCCTTCTTTTGTGCTCAAATGTGTATTAGATTTTTTTCTATGTGCCTTTGTTCATGCAAAAGTGTTAATGGTTCCTGGGTTGTTCCAGGTAGGGTTATCTTTTTGTCAATAAAACCCATTTTAATGATTAAAACCATGTCTCATGTCTTTTAAGTAAAATAAACATGTAAAAGATCAAGAATTAACATAATCTTGATGTAATTATAATCAGGGGTTTTGTTTAATCGGGGTTCTTTGGATGTTTTGTTACAGATAAAACCAACAATCTTACAGGGAGAACATTTAATTCAAATTGAAAATCCAGTAAATATTCAGGAAATCTATGTTAGGTTACACTGAAAAACTAAATGTACATGTGATATTATCTAAAATTAACAGTAAATTTTAATTTTAAGCCCAATATCTATTTTTTTGACAAGTGTTTGACATTTTTTGAAGGATAAATCAAATTATTTTGTGTTGTATACTGTAGTATTACATCAAATATAATTGAATATACAACTTTTTTACATCAAATAATGTTATTTAAACCAACTGTTAACTGCAAATTTCTGTAAATTTAACCATTATTATTCATATTGCTGCATTCATTGACCTTGTTTACAGGTCATTTCATTGTTTAATCACATTAAAATGTTCCTAATTTAATATTTAAAAGCACTTGAAAAAGGCAAAATCCAATGTAAAATTAGGGCAACAAACTGTATTTTAATTACTGAAAATAACTGTATTTTTATGAGAACGTTATTTTCTGTTATTTTCCAGTACTATTTTGGCGCCCCAGCTGCCGGAATATTACTGTTTTTTTAGGATTTTTTTTTTTTTACAGTGTATCTCTCGCTGTATGTCTCTCTCTGAGCTGTTACTATGGGTTCCAGTGAGATTCAGGTCAAACACAGGGAGGCGAAGAGAATTTGATTCCAGCCCCCCGCTGTCCAGACATGTTGTGGGTGACAGATTTAGGGGGAAGAATGTGATGGTGGGAGGAGGAAGGTTGGAACAATAAAGAAAAAAAAATCACTTCACTGCCAGCCCACAACTCTTATCCTTGCCGTCTTGTCATTTCAGATCTGGTTCAGACACAAACAGAGATGGAAGATGAAGATGGAAATCATGAGGACTGAGGAATCATAAATAAATATTGTACATTAATGGAAATAAAAAATCAACTTGCGCATATCTAACATGGTAGTCTCTCTTCCAGTGGGGTTTCCTTTCAAATGAGGAAAATCTCACTCTTGCAGATCTGAAGTGTCAGCTTAAAAGAGCAATGTGAATAGTTAAAGAAAACAAAGAACTTGATATTTTGCAACAAGAAATAACTTTTTAACAGGGCCATTTACATTGCACAGTGGGGTGTCCACTTTTGAGGTTGTTGCTGATTCCGTGTCAAAATATTCTTATATAGCCCCTGCCATATCAGTGTGAGTGTCTGTGTGTAACAGATGGGGCAAATGTGTGCATTATATGCAAGTTCTCTATAAGTTAATGATTGAATTTAACTTAAATTTAAAAAGTGTATTCAGTAGTCAAAGCACCATATAAAGACAAATCCATTTACCATTTACACCATAAATCGTCTAGCTAATGTTGCAGTTTTAACATATGTCAGTCACAATCTTTTGTGAGCAGTGGTTAGAACAATAATTCTTTGTATCTTCTATACACAAAAGCAAAATTGGGCGACCCACTAGAGGGCTCCACTCACACCCAAGCTTGGAGGAAGGGTTCTGTTGTATTTAGGCGCTATATGCTCACTTCATGTTTGGAGGTGAATAAAGTTGTAGTGGAAAACTAGAGCTCCTGTGCCGTGTGTTCCATGCCCCCATAAAACATTTTTTATTTTACCACAATTTTTTTTTATTACCGCAGGCTATAAGCTAGCCCAACAATCTGAAATCGTATTAGCACATTTGTATTAATGTCATAAGGCAGAATGTGCATGTTGTGATTTCCTAATTTTAACTTGGTGTGTTTGTAGTAATTTTGCACAAGTTGCTGTGTTTATTTTTTTTCTTTTAATACTAGGTGTATTTGTATAGTTTTTACATGCTTTTTTTTGGACACTCCTGTTTGACTTGTTCTCAGGAGACAAACTAGACACTAAACAATTTCACCTGTGAGAGTTTATGCGCTTAACAGACTCTAGCGCCAACCAAACAGAAAGAGCCTGGCAGGCACCAAAGACCAATGAGGGGGCCTGGCAGGATGGACGAAGATGGCCACAGGTGGAGGAGGAAATTACAGCGATGAGGCCTGACACGGAGAAGCAAAGGGACACCATTCGATGGTGTGACAGGAGGCAACAGGAGAGCGTCCAATCTCTATGGGACAGGTGAGACCGTAGTCATTTTTGTAAAGTGGGGAACAGCGGCCAGCAGAGTTAAGAGCTCTGCCTATTTGGGTTAAGTACCGACCCAAGATGATAGAGGGGTCGGTATTTAAAAGAAAAGTGAATGTTGCTGTCCACCGTTCTTTTAGTTGGCACCGGAGCGAAGGAGTGAAGAGGATATGTGGGGATGCTGTGGATGGTTGTAGAGATAATGGGATAACATATAGGCCACATGATTAGGACTGACTCATTGTATAATGACGGATTTCACTAAAGTGTACTGGGTGGATAGCAGCGCAGGAATGTGGGAGAAGCACAAATCCACACTGGGCTTGGAGTACCCTGCCAGCCCCCAGCTAAAAGCTGCTAATAGTGACTTCATATTAAGTACGTTAGGTTGGACAGGAAATGGAAGTTGAAGTCTTCTAATGTGGCTAAAAGTTGAGGATCAGATTGTAAACCATGATCCAAGAGGGTGGGCAAGGGACCACCAGCCAAAAACTTTACCATTTTCTATCTGGCCAGCTCAAATCAAAGCAGTCGCTATCCTTAATAAAGATTGATTGATTGATTTATTGATAATATTTTATTTATCCTAAGGGAGATAGTTTTAAAGGCTGCCAGATGATCCGGCGCCATCATAAGCACCCCGTGTGGCCTTACATAGAATACACAAAAATAACATTGGGAAGACAGGTCTGAGAGGTACGAAAAACAATGAAAATACGCAATACACGAGCAAAGAGGAGAAGAAAAAACTCCCCCCAGACTGAGTTTCATTGTTCTGAACAGGTAGATCTTATTGAATTTCCTCCATTGAGAGTGTCGCCAGGCACATGACGCAACTGACCATCTGACCATTGCGTATCCAGCAGCAAACATCTCTGCAGGACAATCAGGCTCTCCCGAGCCCAGGCTTCTCTTCGAGAATAGGGTGCCAATTGCATTAAGGGACCAGTTGATCAAATCCATAATTCTTTAGGTTTTAGAGAACAAGTCTGGGAGACTCTCTGAGAGTTAGAGCTAGGCCGGACTATACAAAGACATGAGAGGCCAAGCAGGAAAGATAAGGGAGAGGGAGAAGAACAAAATGCGACTGCTTCCGTCAAGAGCCAAGCGCAAGCCTCAGTACTTTCTGGCGATCCTTGGGGATCAGGACTTTCCGGTATTCATTTAGCTATTTTGGGTGTCTCTTGTTGACTAGTAGCTAAATGGCAAATGGACTGATTCTTATATAGCACTTTTCTACTCTCCCAGAGTACTCAAAGCACTCTATACAACATGCCACATTCACCCAGTAACATAAGCACTTTCTCTATACTCAGTGCTTTCTAACTACATTCACACACATTCATACTCTGATGGATGAATCAGAGAGCAACTTGGGGTTAGTATCTTGTCCAAGGATACTTGACATGCAGACTGGAGGAGCCAGGGTTCAAAGCACCAACCTTCCAATCAGTATGCTGTACCTCCTGAGCTACAGCCACCCCAGCTGGTTAATTTGTGCTGCCAGATGCTCATGGAGTGCAGTCAGCTTCTTCAGCCAGTATGTGTGAATTAGGTGAGGATCTTGTGCTACCAACTCTTTATAATGGAGACTCTTTTTTGGATGTCTACCACTGTGATGGTTACTGGACCATCCAGACTGGTTGGGGTTTTCTTTTATTTTCCTGTCCTTTACTTTAGGTGATTGCTGACCTGTTTTCCTGGTGATAGTCAAAATTTTCTTTGCCTAATCATCATCTCTGCCACTGTATTAACCTGGCCCTTCTTTATGTTTGTGAGTTCTATGGTTAACGTTCCTTATTTTGTATACTTGCAGTGAGCTCCCTGTCGCTTTGGTTTGAACATTATTTTTAAGAGTTGCAAGCCAGTCTAGATTCTTAACCTCCAGCTGAACCCATCAGTGAGTCCCAGTTGCAACGAAACTTATCTGGAATACCTTGCCTTGCTAACCTGCTGCGTCTAGTGCCACCAAGGCTACCCAGCCACCTGCCTATGTCCACTTTTTCGATCGTCTTGATAAAAGTATGCTAGTTTTCTTACTTAGAAAACTAGGTTAGTTGCACCTACAGCTCTACTGCTTAGAATTTAACATATTTGTATAAGAAGATGGAATAAAGCATGTGCCCAGCAGTTGAAGAATTACCAGCTAACTTGATTGCTGTACAAACCTGGTAACCCCACTGTAAGGTCTTTAGAAAGTTATACACAGTTAATTAAGAAAAAGTTGATTTTAAGGCCATGACACACTGAATGCATCGTGACTAAACAGCACTAAAATCTGAATTTTACAGATCCGAACCTGCTGTGTAACCTATATGATCACAGAAGCCTTTGCATTTTTGCAGAAATTTTGTCCATAAAATAAGACAAAACAAACAAAAAGGTAGCAGTGGGGAGATTTTCCTGGTTTGAGCTGAAACTTTTTTACATATTTTAGGATGTCAGTGGGGCAGTTTGAGCTCTTGTTGGCACAGCTGGAAACACATCTGAGGAGGCAGAGAAATAGCAGACCTGAGGGACCTAAAGCAGCAGCTAGCTGGGTGTCGGACAGAAAACAGGATTATTGTACTATTTTTACATCATTGTATATTCAGTACTGGTGCATACTTTGAGTTATGAGCATGCTTGTGACCAAATGCAGTGATCTGATTGGTCAAATCTGTTTATTTGGATCCAAAATATTAACCTTGGTCCGAAAAAAAAAAAATGCTGCACGTAAGTCCAAAAAAATATTTTTAACGGACAAAATATTTGCATGGATACATGCATCTGGTGTATAAATGCCTTTAATTGGAGCATATAACTCACAGCTAACAGACAGATCTAGTGTGTGATCTTATCCCTTACAGCAAAGCCATCAAACTCACTCAGAGCCACGCCCACCTGCCTTGTCTAAGCCCAACCTTACACAAAACACATTTATAGTGATTCTTCACAGCATCACTTTGCTAACCATTTTGTTTGTTGAAGTCAAGCACATCGATGCTTGACTCTTCCTGTCTTCATAATGGCTGACCCTACTCAGTAGGAGCCATCTGCTCATCCTATCTCCAAGGTCAAGCCCCAATACCCTCCTTCCATGACTAATCCTGCTCAAACACTGATGACAGTGCATTTTAAGGAAAAGGGTCAGAGATGAGGATAGTAAGGGAGAGATGGTGCACGGAGAGTGTAGGATGGAAAGGTTGACTACTCAGAGAGGAGAGAGAGATTGTGGGAGAGGGAATTTTGATCCCAACAGTGGATGAGACTCAATTTGAAAAGCCATGTAGTGGGAAATAACTGTTTTTTTGCCCCATCATGTCATACAGCGAGGGCACCTACGTGCTTGCCCACTGGCTATAAACTGGAAGGGGGTGGGAAGGGGGAGTGTGTGTGTATTTGGTGAACCCCCTACTTTTTTTCATGTGGGATTTACTTGGTCTGCAGTTAATAGGTGATAAAGTTCAAGGCGGAGGGAAGAGTGAAGGGATTAAAGATGGAGTGTCATTAGAGGGGGGTGGGGGTATAGACGGACAGCATGTTTATCCATCCAATGATAGACGACAGTCATGTAGAAAGGAAGAGGTTTGGTAATGTTGATACTGAGCCCTCTACTGGCAATTAAGCCAGTAGTTAATTCACGATAGTTTGAGGTAATAAAAAAAAGACAACAGTCTGACTGTCTGGAAGTGGGACCAATAGAGTTGCAGTCTTATATACCTCCCTGCTGCTGTAATTCCACCAAAACCCCATCCTTAGACACTCTGTTTAATCTTAGGCTACCAAAAAAACAAACCAAAAATCAGCATCCTCACCAAGGAATAATAAGACAGTTAAATGTGGATTATTAAACATTATTCAGTCTTCAAACTCCCTGTTACTAAATGATTTAATAACTGATCAGCATATTCATTTACTCTGGCTTACAGAAACCTGGTTACAGCAGGATGATTATGTTAGTTTAAATGAGTCAATACCCACGAGTCATGCTAACTGTCAGACTCTTCGAAGCATAGGCCGAGGAGGGGGAGTAGCAGCAATCTTCCACTTCAGTTTGTTAATCAACCATAAACCCAGACAGAGTTTTAATTCACTTGAAAGCTTAACTCTTAGCCTTGTTCACTCTAATTGGAAAACTCAAACCAATTTTATGTGGTGTTCACACAGAGTTTCTAATTTTTCAGACTTTTTGTCTCATTTAATGCTTATTTTAAATAAAATTATAACACCTATCTAGATATTGAACATTACAGCCTCAACACTGTATTTAATCTATCATTACAGCCCACGCATCACTTGAATAACACTCTGGATGTTTTTCTGACATATTTAATACAGAGCAAATACTTACCAGTATTCCTTGAAAACCCCTTTTGTCTGATCATTTCTTAATATCATTGGAATATCCAAATAATATAGGATTTCGTGGCAGTGAGAAATGTATTTTATTACAGTAGATGTCTTTGTGAAACTGCTGTAACTATGTTTGAGGATATAATTTCTCAACTGTTATCTTGTTCAGTGTAGAGCAGTGCCTATGCTTTACTCGCACAGGTAGTGAGAAAGTGTTGCTGAGGTAGTGGTTTTACACTACTTACCATTATAAGATAATGCAATGATCAAATCAGCAATAAGAAAATAATATGTAAATTTAGAATTTTGGATTATTTTTTCTCTAGATGTTAACTGACTACAGCAAAATTGTATCATTGTCATGCAGTAAGTGGAGGCACTAGCAGTGGCTTAACAGTCAAACAAGCTAATGTGGGATGGCAGATATGATTGGCTGATTATTATATTTCACTACTCACACAGTGGTTCATTATCTCCCTATTAGAGCTACATTCTCTATGCTCTAGATACTGTACCTCCTCTGAAAAAAGCTGCAACTTTTTGACTCCCTGGTACAACTCTAAAACATACACAAAACAGATAACCCATAAGATGAAGAGGAAATGGCATCTCACTAATTTAGAAGATCTTCATTTCACCTGGAAAAGAGTTTGTTGCTCTATATAAAAAGTCCAAAGCTAAGACATAGTCTTTCCCTCAAAAATCGTATATTTGAAGAGTTCATCAGGGTTTAGAGCTCACAGTACAGAAACAGTGTTGGTGAAAGTTACAAATGATCTTCTCATGGCCCCTGACGGTGGATTCATCTCTGTGGTGGTTCTGCTCGACCTCAGTGCAGCGTTTGATACTGTTAACTATAATATTTAATTACAGTAAGGTTTAAAGGTACTACAGTGCAATGGTTTAAATCATGTCTAATTTAAATGTGGAGTCCTCTTCACACAAGGTTAATTGTGGTTTTCCACATGCTAGGACTAATTCTGTTCACAATATACATGCTTCCCCTAGGCAGTATCATTAGAAGCCATAGCATATATTTTCTGCTATGTAGATGATACCCAACTTTATCTATCTATGACTCTAGAGAACGCACAACAATTGGTTAAAATGCAGGAGTGTCTTAACCACATAAATACCTAGATGACCTCAAGTTCTGATAAAACTGAGGTTATTGTAGTCAACCCTAAAAACCTTGGAAATGTTGTTTCTAACCAGTTGCTTACTCTGGATGGCATTATCTTGACCTCCAGTAAGACTAAGGAATCCTGGAGTTGTATTCAGTGCACATTTTAAATAATTGTGTAGGACTAGTTTCTTCCATTTGCACAATATACTCTATGTAATCTTAAAAACCCAAATCAACCCAAAAGAAGACTTCACTCTCAGACTGCTGACTTACATGTTATTTCTATGGTATTTAAAAGTAGAATGGGACTCAATGCCTTCAGGTTTCAAGTTGCTCTGAGACTGCTGGTTTACTTGTGGTTCCTAGAATAGCAAAGTGCTATATTGGGGTGATAGAGTACTATGAGGTCTTTAAGTTAGGCAGACCCTTACTATTCAAGATATAGATATAGATTCAAGATTATAATTCTTCAAATAAACCATTGCTCTGCAGATGGGGGGTCAGTAACCTGATTGTTAGAGTTTTCTCTATTTTACTGTATGGTCTTCACCTTACAATATAAAGTGCCTTGAGGCAACTGCTATTGTGTTTTGTGCTTTATAAAATTTAAAAAATACTGAAAAATCAGGCATTTTTTCTCTAATCATGCAATTTGTCCAGCATGCATGTGTGCAAAGCTAGATCCTAGAGCCTCTAATCCTTGTTTTTAGGGTCATCTTATTAGTCCACTTCTTATAAGTATACATAGCTGTGGTAACTTATGCTTTATCGTTCTTACACCTGCTCTGAATCAAACCCATAAATATTAAATGCTGGATGAGCATCAGATCTCTATTAGATTTTCTTTACCTCTGAAATGGCAGTCAGGCTCACCTTTCTAATAACCTGCATTCTTGTGTTTTTTGCTGCTGCTGTCTCTGCCTTCTATTAAATACTTCGTGTGCTTGGATCCCTGCTCAGTTTTCCCCTCTGTTGCTCTGATGAGATCTTTGTCACCTCCGGCTCTGTTTTGTGGATTTCTGCAACCTAAAAGAGAATTCTCACATGCCTGTCTGTTTTCCACTGCTGTTCTCTTTTTCATGTGGGAATTTGCCTGCCCCCACCCAAGCTCACACCTCCTTTGGCAGTAAGAAAGACAGTTCCTCTTTTTTCACAATTTAGAACTTAGTTCAATTGTCCTGAACCCTTGCAAATTCACTCTCTCCTCCCTTTGCAAAGTGCTTGTTAGACCCAGTAAGCTGAATTCATTGTCACAGTATCCGTTTCTCTTTTGTAATAAAAGTTTTTAAAACTGGACCCGTGTATTTGAATCTGAATTCAGAGACTTTTTCTGCTAATCACGACAATACATTTAACAACAGCTTTTTTTTCAACACAGTTTTTCAAATCGTAGATTTTACCTCACATTATGCTCCTCATATTTTCCTAAAAGGACATGCATTTCTTTATTAGCATCTTGGTTTTCACACTTGAATCCATTTTTGTGTGTTTGTGACCCAGTCAGAATAGCTTTTCCTATTTATGTCGAGTCACCTAAATCAAAACAGTATAAATTTGTCAATCACTCTGAAGTAAAGAAGTAACAGTTTAAAATATTGTTTAAATTTGTTAACTTCCATTTCTACAATCTCCTTTTGCACAAAACATTGAAGAATCACTGACTGCATATCATCCATTCTGTCTTCACTCCTTTCACATCACTGTATTCTTCTCTTTTGCACCCTAACCACACTACAAACTCTCTCACCCTAGATCCTCTCAGTCTATCCTGTTTCAGTCTTGGCTACTTTGGGCACAGTCTGCAATGTCACATGGGACTGTTGGGTGCCATGATGTTTGGACATGCCGGGAAGCTCGCTGCTACCATTTATGATGCACTCTGCTGACGATACCTATGCGTCATCAGACCTGGCACCCTCTGCCAACTTCACAGCATGGCTGAAAATTAAACAGGGGCTCCCTTCCCTGCCTGTGGCTCAAGGAAACATATGTGTATGCGTGAATATTCAATTACAGTGGTGTTTTAATAATATGAGACGATGGTACATGCAGATATGTGTGTAAAAGCTTAGTTTGTCCTAAAGCTTGAACAATACACACCAGTGTGACTCATTTTTGTGGCATGACAAAATAAATATTATTTTAATGTATTTATGAGGCCTTTTTTTGAAGTGCTAAACAAAACCCCCAGATATCCCTTCACTCTGTCTCCTTTTTCATGCTATATCCACTTGGCTTCTGTAACTTCCAACACTTCTCTTCAGAGCGTGAAAACACCACGAAATTGTTGAGGAACACTGACGAAGAAAACACAAATACACATGCACACACATGCACACACAGCATGCTTTTAGCTAGCCAGCACAACAAGCCAAAGCCACACTTCACACCTGAGCTAGCTGGCATTTACTGGGTAAGCTCCCACCCAGTTGGAGGGAAGGGAAGAACAACACCTCACCACTGCTAAAACAATCTCACAGCTTTGTGAGTGAGGAGGAAAACAAAAGCAGCGCTGCAAAAACTCAAGAAACAACAAGCATTTACCAAATGTATGACTGTTTAACAGAGAAATGGGTTGAAAATGTACGCACAGTGTTGGACATTTAATTTGCTACTGGCTTGTAAAGTATAAAGAATCAGCGTAACCTCTCAGGAAGCAGTGTCAAAAGTTGATTTTGCATATAAATAATAAAAATTCCAACACAGAATGTAAAATATGACTCTAATGGTGACAAAGTGCTAGTAATATCACCTAGCTGATTTTTCACTCAGCTCATTGTTTTGTACAGATTTCCACTGAAAATACCACATTTTGAGTATGTCCTTGGCAAAGATGTAACACTAATTACAACATTGACATGACATGAAAATACCTTACGAATGCATTGTCTGAAACAGTATTAATTTATTGTTGTTGTTATTATAAACTGGAGTTAGTTTAATTATATTTTTTAGATTAATTTACCACTCTGAAATTGTCTTTTCCTGCTTGACTTTACTGTGTTCATGTCTCTTCATGCTTCAGTTCTGTAACTTCCTGGTGTACGCATCATCTTCTGCATCTTTTCTTTTTTTTCCCTTCTTTTTTGCATCTTTTGTTGTTTTAGTTCCTGTTTAGGATTCCCATCTTTATGGTTGCCTAAACTTTTTTATGTGTGTTTTTTATTTCCACTTATTCTCAAATTTACTGTTGTTACTTTTTGAGGTATAGCTGCCAAGAAAGAGTTTGTCATCTAATCAGAAGGACAGTGGCTTGATTCTCTGCAGTCCTCCTGTTGAAGTGTCCTTGGGCTACTGAACCACATATTGCCCAGATGGATTAGTTGGAGTTTGATTGTGTGCCTGACAGAATGAGTGCTCAGATGTAGGTAAAGGCATTGTATAAGTGTTAGTCCAGTTACCATATGTATTCATGGTCCTATATCTCCTTTACTTGATTGTCAGTTTTGTTTTTTTGTTTTTTTGTCTTTTATCCAATTTTCCTCTTATTACCTCCAACCTATCACAACTGACTTAAATCTTAATTTTCAGTTACAGATCACATAGTATGCATTTGTGACAAATTTGTTTCCATGCTGTTCCAGGGAAGTCTAGTCTAATTTGTAACTCATCATTCCATTTCTTTAGCAACAGATGATTTTGGGTGACTTTGTTACTTTTGTCAAAGTATTTTTCTTGCAGCGTCTGCAATGAGTTGAACGTTCACGTTACCTCCATGTCCCAAGACATCTCCATACTGCTCAAAATGGATGTGAATTGAATTTCCCACTCAGCACTTTATTTTTATATCTAGCACTTGAAAAGATGAGGACAGAATGGATTACAACTTTTATGCAATGTTTTGAAAGAATGAGATTTTTAAAATCCTAATAAAATACATGCTCTGACCATAACCACAAAAAGTATTCGATGTACCTGTGTTTAATCCATTTTCATTCTTTCTTTTTTTCTGCTAGTGTGTTGAAATAAATTATGGCAAGGACGGGAAAAACAGGGGCACATGTAGGGCGAGGATATGTTTACAATCAAGCAGAGATAAAGAGTAAGAGAATGGCAAAGACAGAATACCTTTCCACTTTGCATAGTAGCCCAGTAAGATTTTTCATTAGTATCAATTTAGATGAGATTTAGAGATAAAGAGAGCTGTCAAGCTGAAAAAGGAGTCTTATCTAGCTTAACTGGTTTATGGGCCTCTAAAGGCAGCTGGCAGGTACCAGCAGGCCAAGCAGACCACACTGTAGAAGAAGTTTGGTAAGACCATGAAACAGGACTCTTAGTCGACCATGAGGTGACTTAGGAAGGGGAAACAGCTTCCTTTGCACACTTTAGATGGTGGGGTTGGAGTGCTGCTGTCCTAAATTTTATGGTCAGGTGATGGAAGGAACTTTGAGGATATTTCTGATTGTCTGCGTAACATAGTGATGACTGTGGACAGTGATGTTGTGATGTTGGGGATAGTGTTTTTGACAAAGTGGAGTGATGATTCCCTTATTTAAGAGAAGGGCTGCATGCCATAGCAAGTACTGTAACAGGGAGCATTCCAGGCATTTTAACAGCCAAAAGTTTTTACAATAACATTTCCAAGAGTACACCAGATTTCAATCACAACCTGTGCTACCCCTTGACCTTTCTTTTTGCTGCTCAGATTAACATGAGGTCCTGAACTCAGGTACAGTCACATTTAGGACCTTGAAATGAGTGTTTGTCAATGTCTCACTATAACAGTGCAATGCTCCACGAAGCACATCAAACTGCACTCACTGTGTTCCCTCTGGTCTTTATCAGCTCACCAAGCTCACCCATAATATTGTCCAAATTTCTCACATTCACTATGATGATTGCTGGAACAGCTCCAGCTCATTCCTCAGTAGCTCCTCTGGGATTACAGGGCAGGCAGTCGAAAAGTCAGCACGATCAGCTGGAAAAGATTCACTGTTGCCAAGAGTGTAAAGTGAAGAAACCCCACGAGTACACTTGTAAAAGCTGACTTCTTAAGTTTGGTGAAACAATAACTAGCCATTTCACCTTAATAAGTCACAATGATCAAGAAAAATGATTTTTTTAGTGATTAAGTAAAAAAACAAACAAGCAAAGAAGCAGCTAAGGGAGCTACTACAGGAACTGTTACAGCTGGTATCACTGTCCATGCTCAAAGGCAGCCTTTGACAAATCATCTGCCTCTGCTTACAAAAATACTAAAAAAGTAAAGTGAAGTGAATGTTTGAAGGGTCTGTCAGTAATGAATTGCAGTGGAAGATCAAGGAACAAGTACAAAGTAAATGTACAGTGATACCAGAGACGTGTGTAAAGCTCCTCCTTCCTCACAACCTGGACTCGAAATCCATCACTTGCAATTAGAAACAAAATGAGGTGAGCTATTGCTGACAAACACAGATTGACCCACTCAGGCACAGGCAATAATAAACAATGTATGTTTTTTTCTTTAGCTTTTGTTGTCACTGCTCTTCCTGTCTCCTTTTCCGTTGTAGATGGGGATGTTTGGATTGGGGTAGAATGGAGGGGAGGACTGCAGTGGAGTGGTTGGCGAACAAGGTCTTTCTGAGTGCTAAAATGATAGTTGTTGTGTGATGTTTACAATGGCCTCAGAATTGGAGCAACAAATTACACTGTCAGGGACACATCCATGCAGGATGAAGAGGAGGAGAAGCTTCAAATGTTCACCATTGACCAGCTTCAATGGTTAGTAATACAAGAGGTGTGGCTGCTCCTATTAAAATGTGTGTCTGAATCAATAAGAGGCATAATTAGAGTTGTTAGAGTAAATTATAACATGGCTATTATGTGACTATACAATGTTGCTCCGTAAGCTGTTATTACAGGGGGAGAAGCTTTGTGTTTGTTTATGTGTGTGTGTGTGTGAGTGTGTGTGTGTGTGTGAGAGAGAGAGAGAGACAGAGTGTGAGGAGGATTTGAGTTGGGTAGTCAGTTAGAGATGCAGTATTAGATGTGATAGTTGCTTTTTTCCTACTGTAATTACCAGTCCTTTTATTGACAAAATGCTCCTTTTTCTCTGGCTTTTGTCTAAACTACAATTTCCTCCATTGTACAGTAGTAATTTTGAAGTGTATTTCAGCAGGAGTGGTACCTCTTTTTCTGTGTTTGAAATTGTTGCTATCCTCATCTCAGAGTAAGCTGCTACACCCAGTGCACCGACTCATCATTAAGCCACTGCTTAAACCATGAGTGAACCCTCACTAGGTTTTGGATAGAGTGTACATTCACAAACCTGCATTTGAAATGTTGGCTATCATAGCAGTGTGTGTTTGTGTTTGTGACTGTTGACCGTATCAGCATCAGTATCAGTAGATGATCAGTATCAGCAGTATCAGTGTTTGTGTTCACCATCGGGGTGGGGGGCCGGGAGGAGGAGTTTGTCGTCTTGTTGGGGTCTGGGATGCTGAGTCACCCTGCTGCTTTGGGACCGGGGGCTATCTGCTTGCCTCCACCCCAGAGCAAAGGGCAACATCTCCTGGGTCTGGGGGCAGATTGTCCCTGTGGGGGTGATGGTATCTGGATCTGGGGGTACAGAGTTTGTTTTGGGGAGTGTGAGTGTGTTTACAATGTTCATTTGTGTTTGGCGGGGCCTGCCACGGTGCCTAGCTTGGGCCCCTTCCGAGTGCTGGGGGGTCCTCGGGCTTCTGAGCCTGGGGCTTTGTCCGTTCTGGCGCGGCTAGCTGCTGGCGGAGCATGCGTGCACGTCACCACAGGCCCCCTGTAGCTTCTGCACCGTGGCTGCTGGGTGACCCTCTGTCTGGGGCTCTCCTCAGCTCTTTTCAGGATGGTGGCGCATCTGCCCCTCCGGAGGTCCTCCTTGGGCTCTTGTTCTCTGGTGGGTCTCTACATGTTTGGGGCCTGGATCTCCTCCATCCGTGCTTTATGTGCTGGGGGGCGGGGCTATGGCTCCCTACTAATGGAAAATAATGGAAATGGAAAATGACCAAAACCAAGTTGAGCCTACTTCTTGCATGATCTAACTTACCAAGGCCTTGTTTCCCTTTGGTTTCTTGACAGCCACCCTCACAACAAAATGATTTCTGATGAGTCTTTGATGAATAGCAGATGAATTAACTGAATAACAAGATGTATGTCCCAGATCTTGAGTCATTTCTTTAAACAAGACTTTCAGATACTGTTATATGTGCTATAAGTGCTACAGATAGTTTTTAGGTGTAAAATGTCTTCTTTTGTCTTCCACTTGTCCAATTTTGTTAAATATTGCAAATACAAATTGCACTCCTTGCAAAGATAGGTTTATGCAAAAAGTTTTGGTTTTTTGGTGCAAGAATACTATATTATACCTATCGAAATGTGTCATCTTTGACATGTTTCTGACATTCTGCTAAAGAAATGGGAACAATGTATGTTTTTCACAACAGTTTGCTTGAAACAAAGTGCCGAAAAATACAATTTGAAATCAGTTCTTTGCAAAGTTGTCTGTTATTGTCACGGTGTGTGAATGTGGAGAAAAGGGACCCAAATGCAGGACTCGCAGGCTGATTGAGGGGGTTTTATTACCAAGGCTGGATCAGCTGAACATGAAAGATGAACTGAACTGAACTAAAAACACACCTGCACAATTGACGATGACGAGGCAAGGAACTGAGAGAGACCGAGGGCTTAAATACCGTGAATAATGATGACGTTTAGAAACAGATGAGACCACAACTGAACTAAGTCTAATTAATGACACAGGCACAGAACTAAACATAGTGCACAGAGACAAAAAGGCTAACACAATAAAACAGGAAATGTACTTGTGAAAACTAAAAGGTGACAAAAGGTCCAGAAATGAAAAGAGTTCTGGACAGATAACTGCCAGGTATCAGTTATCTGTGAAAAAGCAACCAACATGTCAAAAGAAAAACTTTTAAAGACTAGTTAGTATTTGTGAAATTGTTAAATGTTAAAAAGATGTTACAATGACTCAAACTAGGAAAAATGGGAATATTCCACATGTGTACCACTTATTTCCATCACATTGTTTGCTACCATAATATTAATTTAAATATAAGTGTATCTAATGTCAGTGGAAACATTTGAACTGAGGGAAAATCAGATTGTATTTTAGACGAAAGTAGTAACTCAACATTTTTTGCTGAAGCCATTCCCAAGCAATGTGTGACACAAGACAACATGCAAAATAATGGCAGAGTGTTCACTGACAGAAATCAATTTGGTAGATGCTAATAACTAGAGTCCTACATTGGTGAGTGCTCTCATCAGCTGGTATGGTGTTCTATCAGGTACAGAGCAAAGTTGGGACAATTACAGTAATCTGTGAGTCGAGTGATGGTCCTCCATATGGAATGGAGGTGAGCTGAGTGGTGCTTTGTGTTTATTAGCCTGCCGTCACAAAGAGAGCCAGAAAAGTAAGCAAGCATCATAGGGAGATTTGATGAGATGCATATTTAACAAGTACTGAAAAGAAGACAGGCAAATACTGAAATGTTTGCTCTTTTAAAAAAGAGCTCAGCGTAAAGTGTTTGGGGGTGATCAAAATGCATTCCCAAGATACAGCTCAAGATAAACTCCAACATTTTAAGAATTTTACAGGTATTTGGATTTACATTTTTTTGTTTCCATGTAGATAATCAGATAATAATATTAATAATTTTAATAACAACAACAACAACAGTTTCATTATAAATTCAGGAATATGTCAAACATAAAGTGAACACATAGCTTTAGAAGTTAATGTATTGAATCCTGAATAAATACTATGTGGCCTACAGCTCTTTATCCTTGAATTCAGGTGAATTCAACCCAGTTGGGATCAAACCAGCTACCCATGACACACAACGTGTTACAGCTTCAATAATGTAACATAAATGCAAATATAACATAACCTAAGGAAACAAACTGTAAACTAAATGGCACAAAAAAAATAAAAGGGTTCAGTGAAACAGCATAGATTATATTGTGGCAAACTTTACTACTGCAAACCCAGTTAATTTGCCCACATGCCCACTAAGAACACCACAAGTTAAGTTTTCAAGTTAAAACACTTAGCATATAAATGGAGACACTTGCCATGGATTTTAATTTAAAAAAACTGACATATATACTGTGTGAAACAACACAAGATGGGATTGTTGCTTTGCCAAGCCTGTATTTTGTGATGTTTATTTGTGTCACTCGGTACCAAACAACCTTGTTAGTTTGTTTTTTTTGTTTCAATCAAATTACCCCAGGGATACGAGCAAAAACTTGCCAGGAAGCAAGTTCAAGTTAAAATTCTGAGTTGAGTAACCCTAAGATTACATCTCCGAGGCTTCGGTTCCAGAACAGCTGGTCAGACCTAATTCAGTAAGCTCTGAGTTATGTTCACCCTGAGTTAAGTACCAGCTCCACAGAGGCAGTACCAGTTTTGTGGTGTGCAGTGCATTGTGCTATATTTTTTAACCCTTTAAAAATATTTTAAATATTCCTGGTGATTTTTTTAGGGATCTGTTGGTGACAGCATCAGTAATGACCCAGCTAATTGTGAGGAATTTCTTATTCATTTTTTTCTGTTTTTGCTTAAAAGCAATAATGTAAATATTATGTTTGATGCTCTGATTATTAAATAGAAACATGGTGGTTCATGCTGGTTACCAAGTTCATACCAACACTTGTATAATAAATCTCTGAGCTCAGCAGAGTCTCTAGTTTTTAAGAACAGGCTCAAGACCCACCTTTTTAGCTTAGCTTTTAACTGATCATTGTTATTATTATTCCTTCTAATTGATTTGATGTAATTGTTTTCTATATTCCATTTTTAAATGTTCTATTTTATCAGTTTTACCATAGATTTATGATCAATATTATTTTGATATCTATATAATTTTATATATTAGCATTTTATTAAATTAGCTTTTATTATTTTACATTTTAACCTTATTTTTTCTTTTCCAGTGTTTCCTCTGTGGGAGCCCTCTGCCCCGGAGGCGGTGGTCGGCTCTGGTGGCCTTGGTGCTTCCGGGTGCGCCTGGGTGGAGGTGGGGGGTCTCCACCCTCCCTACCCTGGGCGCCCTGTGCTGGTGGCTCGGCTGCTGATGTGGATCTGCTGCTGTCGGGGCAGATGGCTCCCCTGATGGCGTTTACTTAACTTAGCTTGTCTGGCTCATCTGACTTCAGCCCAGTGTGTTTTATTCTTTTTCAACTTGTGTTTTTAGGCG